>MU677817.1:60413-91769 GCA_026770625.1 Nicotiana glauca
TCACCCATTGGCGTAGATACCTCAAATGACTTATGCAACAATTCAGGCTCTCTATCCCATTTACTAGAAACGAAGGGGGAAATATACGACAATGTAGAACCAGTATCTATCAAGGCATACATATCGATAGAAAAGACGGATAGTATACATATAACCACGTCTGGAGATGACTCCAAATCCTGACGACTCGATAAAGCATATATGCGATTCTGCTGACCTCCTGAACCAGAAGCTCCAAACCTTCCCCTACCCCTGCCAGCTGATGTCTGCATACTCTACCTAGGAGGACGTACTGAAGATGAAGAAGCCCCTGCAGATGCCGTCGGCTGAGCTATAACCCCTCCGCCTTTCATCGGACAATGTCTCATAATATGACCTGGCTGTCCACATGCATAACATGCATCAGAACCCTGTCGACATGGTCCAAAATGATTTCGGCCACATCGATCATATCTGGGAAACTGAGGTCTCATCTGGCTGAACTCGCCTCTAAACTGTGGGCCTGGGGTCCGCGAACTCTGACCTAAACCAGAATGAGTGGTCTGATCCTATCGCTATCCCTGAAAATATGGTGCCGCACTAGCTACCGGATAATATGGACGGCTAGGAAACTGTGGCCTAAATCCACCTCGAATCTCTCCTGTGTTACCTGCGAACCGCGCCCTCTTCTGCTAGCCTCTATCATGCTCTCGATTGGCTCGTTGCTGCCTCTTGCGATCCTCTAGACCCTATGCATATGCTTGAATATGGGCAATATCCATTCCTTGGTTTAGTGAAGCTGTAGTGCACTCATTTATCAAGTGTGCCCCCAAACCACTAACAAACTGGTGTACCCGATCACTCATATCAGCAACAATCGTAGGAGAATACCTAGCCAAAGAATTGAACTGCATGCTATATTCCCGAACGCTCATATTACCCTCTTCTAAGTGTAAGAACCTATCTCGTCGGGCTCTTCGAAGCTCGATTGGCAAATATTGCTATAAAAATGCTTCATAGAACTCTTTCCATGTCACTGGTGGCGCATTAGGCCCCCGAGTCCGCTTCCAAGTCTCATACCATGTCACTGCAATNCTGTGGGGCTATAATATCCATAACGTACCCGGCTATAATAAAGGCTCGGTAGAATCGTACCCGGCCACGTGAAGCTCGGTAATCCCAACTGATCAGTGGTTACGCAATATGTGTCATACCCGGCCATCTATAGTGCGGCTCAGTAATAAAAGTAAATACATACATATTCTAAATCATGAATTATGCAAGTGCAATGCGAAACCAACCTTCAAAGACGTATATAAGAAGAGTCGAAGTGGCATATCATCATTATTTCCCGACTACCATAATTATCGCTAAACTATCTAATTTTCTTAACTACGTGTCAACAAGTACGAAGAACAAGAGATTTATGTATTATGAATACCTTTGAAGTAAGTGCTACTTATTCAAGATTTATATGAATGTCGAAATGAGAATGAGTAAAAAGGCTCTAGTTCTTTTTAAGCAAGGAATAAGGAAAACCGAGAATTCATGAATATTCTCTGAAGTACGCACTCTATGAGAAAGGATCAATTCTAAGCATCTTTATAAGTTGAAGGTGAAATAACTCTAATCCGACGAAACAATTCGATAAACATTTATTCAAATTCTAGTCATGCCGAAAAGTATAGCGAAAGCCCTACATACCTTATTGATGGAGTTATATATGATTTCCAAGACCTCGAAAGCCTTAGAAATTATTTCCTACATAATACGAACCATTCAATATCAAATTCAAGCTCATATCTTATATAATCCTTCATTTAGACATTTAAGTGAACAACTTGCGGGCATGAACTTGTAGACCCTTTTGTAGTTCAATTTCACCCAACACACCACCAAATTTTTACTTTACTATATCTCCGCATCGACATGATTGCAGCCATATCTTCACAGATTCAAACAACACAATAAAACCATATAAAACAGCCCAAACAACCAAGTCCTACTAAGAGGGGTTTCTTAACAAAATCGAGAATATTTCTATAGAGATTTCAACTATTTCTTAAGAATTCTTATGGTAGATGTTTACAAGGATCAAAGAGGAAGTTAAATCATACCTTATGTGACTAGAATTACTCAAAATTCGAAATTGCTATGAAAAGTGAAACACCGAAGAATTCACGATTCCGAAGTTGCCATGGTGTTCTCCATCTTGAGGATGACCAAATTGTTGTTACGCTTGGCTAGATGGATGGGAGGAGTTTGAGAGGAAATCCTTAAGTTTTTGGTTCTGTTTTTGGAGAGGATAAAACGCAGGTGTTCTTTTTTAAAAATTGACTTAAATAAAGAAATTTTAACAAAACCCGCTTTGCACACTGTTCCCGTAACAGTGTGCACCCCTGTACTAATATGTTAATATCTCTCTACTCCGAAGTTGTATTAACGAACGGTTTATTGCGTTGGAAACTAGGCTCATAGACCTTTGACTCGATAGGTAGAATCACACCATAACTCCCAGTATATTGAGAGAAAAGCTCATCAACATTTGATCCAAATTCCAGTAAAATTTAAAACCCATAATTTGCAGCGATCTTTGTCGAATTTTTAATCACAACTCAAATGACTTCCAATCTTAGCGCATAACTATCACATAATTTAAATATCTCATAGAAATTATCTTTCTATCGAATTATCCCCTTTACAACATGATAATACCGAATACACAAGGTGTAACACCGTCACCAGAAAGGGACGATCTCGGGGAGTACTCCCCAAGGACTCCCTCTCGACTGAGGAAAAAGGACGCCGAGACTCCACCTCGGCATCGTATTAACGCATTGGTAATCCCTTCTTTCGTTCGAGCTCATTTTCAAATAAAACATGCAATAATTATTACAAGTATATCAGCCAAAGTTGTACCAACGATGGCGGGCCAAAGCCAATAGGACAGTCCAAACCAATGTCGCCCTCGTGCCGGACCACTAGTATGTCCCCAATGGCGGTTGCCACACCAACCAAATGGCTCCCCCTACGCAAACCGCCCGAGCTTGGGCTAATACCTCGGGTGACGCAGGGCATAGACGCTTTGTACAGACAACGGCGAATACGTCACCCAAGACGTAATTCCAGCCTTACTCCTCCACGAGTGTGAAAATCCAAGACAGATGCGGAGCCAAGGCATCTGGATACAAGAGACAGAAGGAGATTCCTCGCCTTACGCCCATGACCAACATTACCCTTAAATAAGGTCAAAGGGTAAGAGCACTCATGTCTTTGGCCCGGCCTGGCCGGACGAGGAATGCGACTGCCGATGGCATTACTCCTAGGAATGCAACATCCTTTTATCATTTCCCTTTTTTCTTTTCTTGTTGCTAATCTGTACGCAGGCAGACAGCCAAGATATTCAGTAGTTCTGGATCCCGCTCGAGGATCCGCGACTGCCGTGGGGCCTCCGGGCATTTTTTCCTCTATCGTGTTTTTTATCAAGAAGGGGGTTACGCCAACAAGATTATTAGCAGGACTGCACGTCCCCAAGGAATGGACCCAACAAGTCCACGATCTCTCTCTATTTTTCAATATGGGACCATACAAGCACGTCGGATAATCGGGAGAGTCACACCCATGTAGGCTAGACTCACGGTAACAGAACAATATGTATTTACAACCTATATTTTCACCAAGCAATAAAGAATATTTCCCAAGCATTCGACGCCTCGAAGAAAAATATTTTAGCTTTATCCTCAGCAAAAAACCTCTACATCAAATACGTCTCGAAACGCTCGGATACTTAATCAATTCGGCACCCTCGCGACCCCAGGGTCGGGATTCCGGGCTCACAATGCCCTCGCAATTCCTAAGACTACAAAGGGTGGTATTCAGGCCTAAAATGATCCGATATATTTGAAGACTCACCATGAGCAATTCGACAACTTGGGCGACACCAGGGTCGGAACTCCAGGCTCACCAAGCCTTCAAAAAACGGCTCCGAGCTTACGAGAAACTGTCGTCAAGCGAACTCGAAGACTCGGAGACTGTCGCCAATTGCCACGCACTAGAAAATCCAAAAATTATAAGACCTTAACGGGCAGCCTCGGCAAAACCAAAACTATTTTCCATAAACTGTAAGACCTCAACAGGCATGGCAAACTGTAAGACCTCAATAGGCATGGCAAACTATAAGACCTCAACAGGCATAAAAAATCCAGCAGTCTAGGCTACATGTCGCATTTGTAAGAATCCTTAAAGGGCATACCCTCGGTGTGGACGCCTAAAACTGCTTCTTGGGATAAAAAATGGCCACGACCAAATGCACACGATTACGGTTGAAATGGCTGGTACAACCCAAAAAATGTGACTCTGGGACGCCCGACTGTTGCTAAAAAATCCTCTGAATCTACTTTGGAAAGAACCGGATAAACACAGGCTTCCCTCAATAGGTAAAAAAATGAGTCCCGGCCACTTCAGCTCTAAAAATCGCAAAAATGTCGATCTACTTGACCTATGAGCTATGAACCTTCCAAGGTGCTCGAAGTATCGCCGACTATGACTTGAAATGGAGGTTCTTTTAGAACCGACGACGGGTCAGTCAAAATAATCAATAAGACCTTAACGTGAGGAAACAAAGCCTACGAAAAGCCTACGGGCCTTACATCAAATAGCATAAGTGCCATTGTCGCCGGCTAAGCAAAGTCTCTGGGCCTCACACCGAAAGTTCTCTATGACCATTAGCTTGAAAATTGACAAACTGAGGATTAAAGTGAGCTCGAATCAAAACCCAATTCAAAGACCGGATCCAAAATAGTTAAACTAAGAAAAGCCTCCGGGCCTCATATCAAAAGGTCTCACGACCAAACAGCGTAAGTGCCACTATCGCCGGCTAAAGCAAGCCTCCTTACCTCATACCAAAAGGTCTCGACAACCAAGCAACAGAAAGGCCGCCATCATTGTCCGAAAGCTCGAATGAGATTTAAGGGTCGATTACAGCTCGAGTCGCAATGCGACTCAGAGACTGGACCCAAAAATCATAACATTCCTAGAAACGTGACATCGACGCCATTGTCTCACACCGAAACCTCCAGAAATATTAGAGGGTAGATTATAGCTCGAATCACAACACGACTCGAAGACTGGAGACCGGAGCTGGAAAATCGCTAAACGCCCAAAGGCATAGAATGAGAGTCATTGTCGCTAGCTCAAACAAGCTCAAGGGTAAGCCAAGCTCGAGCCGAATCCCGACTCGGAGACTGAGCCCGAGGGAAATTCAATCACCATACGCCTAAATGCACGGTCCCGACAATACTATCAACTATCATGGCAAATCCCCATGCCATGCGCCCGCAAAAATGCTTCTGTCCGGGAGCACATAGGGTCATCACCCTTCGCCCATGAAGACGGAAAAGATCCGGAAGGCCAATCAGAGTTCAAGACATAGCACGGCTTAGGGACCGATCCTATAAACCAATCTACACAATCAAGAGCAACAACAAAAAAAAAGGTACAAAAACAATAATGCTTTGAAATTCTTCTTACATTGTATACGACAAAAACATTCTCTACCTACAGTTCCCGGAGACCAAGCTACAAAATAGTAGGAGCTATATTTTGCGCCAAGAAACTATAAACCATCATGATCACCCTCGACAATGCCCGCGAGGAGTGACTGAGTATCGAGCTCGTCCGCTCTTGCTTGAGCCAATTCCTCCGAGAGGATAAAGCCTCTCGCTCCAACCTCCTCGAATACTTCTCCCGGGGATCGGTAACGAACATATTCCTCGATCCTCTTTTTACAATCAAGGGCTTGCCCCAACTCGAATTAAGCATCAGCAGCCTCCTTTATGCAAATCGCCATCTCATGATCAACCCTGGTTTGGCTTAATTCCGCTTCCGCCCCGGCCTCGATTATCTCTGCCCTGACCTTCGAAAGATCATACTCAAGTCTCTCGATCATATTTGCTTGAACTTTGGCATTATCACGGGTCAAGTTAAGTTAGACCTCAAAGGCAGGGATCCTAGCCGAGACACTCATCTCCTCCAAAGCTTGAGTCCGCACTTGGTACCTTAGCTCCTCGCAAATCGGCCCCGACACGGTTCACGTCCCCTTTAAGGTACTCCAAGGCCTCTGTCCTTTTCTGCAGCTAACACGAAAAGAAAAGGTTAGCCTTAAAAATTAAAAAGAGGCAAAGAACGCACTGCAGGAAATCACCTGCTCCATCAAATAGCTCTCATAGTTCGAGCTCCGATACGCCTCATATTACCAATGCTGCAGCTCAACCTCTTTCTCCTTTCAAAGAAGCCTAAGGGATTCTCCCTCATCCCGAACTCTTTGAAACTTGGCCTTTTGACGAAGCAACTCGGACTTGAGCCTACCACAGGCTTGCGCAGGAAAGATTCAATGAGGGGAAGAAGACGTGGGGTATGAGAGAATTATGCACGAACTCACCATAAAATGAAGATGGCAAGATCTTTCCAAGTCAGAACAGACTCCTGATGATACCGCTCTCGTAACCCCAGAAGAACCGACTCCAGACATAACACACTCATTCGAGGGAACCGCTCATCGAGAAAAAGGTACCCTGGGGATAGCCGACTCGGGTGATGCCCTATCTTCAAAAATACGAGCCCGGCCAGCGCCACTAGAAGCTCCTTTTCATGATGGATCCCGAACCCTTTTGTTGCTACCGTCTCTCGGCTCGGAAGCCGATGCATCCATCTCTCTACAAACAGCAAAACCAACATGAAGGGGATGGGAAAATATCACCTCAGGTACATATCAACAGGAGAAAGGCAACATACACACGTACCTTTGATCTACTTCCCACCTGATGCGAGACATAGCTCGCCACCTGCGCTCGTCGGAAGACGAGTGGGTCACCAATCTCTGAATCCAGCCGAGCAAATTGTGAACTTGTTCTTGCATCCATGAAGTTGCTGCAACGAGGAAAATAACACTGGTTATTTGGACGATTTTTGCCGTGAACAAAAAACTGAAAGGGCGACAAAGCACCTCACTTACGTACGTGATTCCACCCTTCAGGGAACGACATAAACTCTATAGGAATAATATCGGTCGTCTGGACTCAGACGAACCAACTAGCCCACTATCGATCCCCACCTTCCTCATCGTTGAAAATGAAGGGCGTAGACGAATGACCTCTCAAGGTTAACAGCCATCGATGATGAAACGGCCAATATAGCCTGATGAGATGGTCAAGCGTGAATTCAAGTTCGGCTTTCTCTGCAAAGAATCTTATCATCAGCACCGTTCACCAAAATGACGGGTGAATCTGTGCCAGGGTAACTCGATACTTCAAGCAAAAGTCAAGCACGAACTTATCAAGAGGGACAAATGCAAAAGGGTATAGGTATATACTCAAGAATCCATCAGCAGAGTCTGTGATGCCTTCACCAGGGGCAAAAACTCGCAGTGTCACCCCCTTGCTCCACCCGCAGTATCGCCTTGACATCTCCAGGTATTCCTCTCTTATCAAAGATGCCGTCTCCAGAGCGAAATCCTTTGACTCTCCAGCGCCGGGGACAGCACTCTCCGCCCTTTGCCGTACCGGTTCTGAGGTAGCCGCCATGACTATGGCAGAACTAGCAAAACAAAGCAAAGAAGCACTAATGTTTTTTGCACTATAAAAATATAGGGAGCCCTATGCCGAGACAGGAAATAGCTGCCCAAAAATAGTAAAGTCTCGTGGATAGGACGAAGCCACCCCTCTTATATGCAAGAGGTAACGGTAAGTCGCCTGCTTGATGTAAGCTCCAAGAAACCAATGGCCTCGGTACGAATCAACAGGTTGACGCCCAACCCAGGAAGCGACCTCCAACAGACAACTAAGCTCAATGAGCTGCCCGAATCATCTTCGTGACTCGAGACAGCGTTTTGCATTCGGAGCCCCCGGCCCCCAAGAAATAGGGTCACGATGAGCTCCAAAGCACCAACACCAGATGCGAGGCATGTGCACAAGCTCGCAATCCCCTCTCCGGAGGAGTAAAACCTGGAAGCTCGGATCTCCAAAGCTCCGCGAGGTCCCAAAGAAGAGCCCCAAACATAGGCAAACTCCGCAAATGGAAGCCAACCTTGCACTCCCTGAAAGCGTTATCTACTTCAAAATCAATAGGGCTTATCGAGGCACCCGAAGATGACCTTCATCAAGGGTAGCGTTCCCGAAGGCCCCGGAATTCGATGCATGATCTCCAAACAAACCAACAGGCCCCGATAACTCGAGCTTATCTGGTCAGCCCTCCATCGATCCAAAGTGCGACAAAAAAGATCAGGGAAAAGCCTGGCCAACCGGTTAGATATCAGAACAAGCTGTCATGGTAGACTACGACGACCCGTAAATGAAAGAAGGCATTCAAAAACCCCAAAGGGCATAAGAGAAAACAAAACACCAAGAGGGGAGCAGAAGTCTATCTCATGCGGCCTGAAGGGATCATCTACATCTAGATCAACAAAAGCTTCAGGGTACCCAAATATGGCCTACATCCAGTGCAGTATCCCCGGAGGCGTTGGAACTCAGCATAACTCAGGAGAGTCTTATGGTACCGATCTATCGGGCCGACCCAAGGTTGTCCCGAGGGACGACATTGGGATCAGAATGAGTCCCTATCAATCGGCAAAAAATTAAAGCAAACACCCATATTCAAGACAAATATCAATACTGAAAGGTACATTCGAAGAGCCTCGAGGAGCATGAAGGCATAACAGAAGCTGAAAAATTCTAAAGCAAAGGTCAACAAAGTTCATTTCTCATTTATGGAGTATTCAAAGTACAAAGCCCCCGAGGGATCACAATGTTCGATTACAAAGCCTTGGAGGGTCATTATATACAAGGTACAAAGGCATACAAGTATCTACAACTAAAGTAGGAGAACGGGGGGATGTACATGTGATGAAATCCAGGCGCCTGATCCGGCCTCAAGGGCCTATCTCCGGTATCAGCATCCCCGGGTGCCACACCCTCGAGCACTTATCCTCGAGGTGACTCCTTCGACCTCCGCCTCCCATAGGTTCCCAACTCAATCCCCTAAAGGATCTCCGTCGAGAAGACGAAGGAAAGGAAAAGAAGGGGATACAGAGGAGGTAGAGAAAAGAGACACGACCCGCCAAAGCCAAAGATTGATGGTTCGGTAGGCCCCTGCCTCAACGGCCAGCGGTTCCACTTTATCCCTTGGGAAAGAAAGAACCCTAGGAATGAAGTGCCACACTAGACCTAGGTAGAAGAGTAAGCAGCGGTGCATAATCCGAACGGCCGCATACGCAAAGGTAAAACCAACTCTCCATCCATCGCCATCTCGGGTCAACAGTAGCAGCAACAGCCTACATCTCGGCGACCACATCAATATCGGAATAGCATGTTTGTGTTTCACGAAGGGAAGCCTCGGTAGAAGACCTCGACGCCACCCGGAGGAACTTCTCCAAACAGCCCTGAGATAAAAAGCCTCCGTCATGATAATCAAAGGTGAAAGAATATGATGTTAAGGAAGAAGCAAAGCATACCAGTGGAAGTATTGGGATGGAGGATGCAATGCCGCAAAACGCCCTCATTTATAGGAAAATAATGACACGGTCAACGATGCTCTAGAAGACGGACCGGTGGAGGTAATTAATACTTCCTTGAAAAAAAATGAACCGAAGGCAGTACTTCCACCTCGAGGAGCAGAATCGAGAGGACATCGAACAGAGACCTATGACACACATCATTTGTCGTAGAAGATTGCATCACGATTCGAATCGCCATCATAGTGTCGTCAAAAGGAGCTCGAGAAGTCGAGTGTTAGAATTATTTCCCATCACTTCGTCATGAGAAATGCGGAGACTATCTGTACGCGGCAAAATCAGAAGACTTGATTTTTTGCTATCAAGACATTTTGGAAGCTTTCCTCGAGACCCCGAGGATAGAAAGCCACGATCGAGTTTTCGGCCTCAGGGCTCGTTGAGGTCCAGCTCGGAGGAAGCAATGCCTAAAGCCGGGATAAAAGAGGAAGTCCCCTGGGCACATTTCTACACCTAAGAGATCCGGCCTATCTGGAGCCTACTGTGAGGTCTTGCGTCAAGATGTCCCATGTTTGTACTCTTACAGTCAATACACACGTACTATATCGAGTCCCCTCGCCTATATAAGGGGGACTCACCCTACCTGGTAAGGGACTAATGTTGCTCCACTTCTCCAATAAGCAATAATCTCTCTCTCTCTCTCTCTCTCTCTCTCTCTCTCTCTCTCTCTCTCTTTTAAGTTATCAGTGTTCTTCGACTCTGAGGTCTTCCTAGCATTTTATTGTTCTTCGTTTGTTCTTCCTCGTTTAGCTCAAGATTGACGGTATAAAGTCTTGTATACATATACTTATCTATTATCCCTTTCCCGAATACCCCTGAAAAGCTCGGGATAGGCTCGAGGCCTAGTTCCGAGAAACCCACTGGCCTACTTTGCGCCCAGGGAATGCCTCCTTACTAGTTCGATAACTGCTCTGACTGGAATGAGCGATCCTGACAGGATGGTCCTAGGGCGTCTGTCATGCTCAAGCTCAGGTAAGTAGATCCACAGATGTTTGAGAAAAATAAGACCAAATAAAGTTAAAACCTAGAATACTATGTGAGACAATAACACTCACTATTGGACACATGCAAGACATGGTTGTGGCTAATTTTTATTAAAATTAGCCTTCGTGGCTTATTAGCGCAAACACATCAAAGGTGACCTTATAGACATGTAAATACCTCACTAAAACTTATGTGGATTCAAACTCCCAATAATCATGGCCAAAATTAATTTGCACAAATAATCCATTTTGCAAGAATGGCCGATATAGCCAGAAGTGGCTAAAGATGCAAACTCAAAAAAGAACATACCTTAAAGTAATATGACACCTAGTTGTGGACTCAAGATTCTAAGACATGGGTCATTGAACCACTTTTGTGCAAATAACCCCATTTTTGCAAGAATGTGGCCAAAAAAGTGGTTAGACATGCAAGATTTGGCTAAGACCCCTTGAAGCCAAAAACCTAAGACTCACTAAAAGATCAGACCCTATGTGGGCTGCCTACGTATTCTGCCCCGAAAGGCGAGAATCGGGTATGCTTGGTTCAGAAAAATTAGATACATGCGAGAATTAAGAAAATAATTGATTTGGAGAAAATATGTTTTTTTCTTCTTTTTTATATTTTATTTTTAAAAATAATTGAAAAGTGCAAATCTTTTTGGATTTTTTATTTTTTTTCTCTTTTTCTTAAAAGAAAATGTGAAAGAAAAACCCTCTCTTTTTTCTTATTTACCCTCAACCCTTATAGGTCCGCCAAATGACCCCTTTTACCCTTGAATATTACAACATGTAGCACATAAGATGCATCATGAAGGTCTTTTATTTTTGGGTACACTTGTCCTAGATGGACTCAACCCTTGTTGAGTCCCCTAAGTCAAATTCACATGATGCAAACAAACGTTCCTACTAGGGATCCGGCATAAGGCTATGTTATTCTAGGTTTAAACCTAGGGTTGTATTCTAGACCTGCTTACCCTAGCGGACAGCTCGAGCCGAGGTGGGAGCAATGTACTGGAAGCACGAAAGTATACCCGGCCTTGTTGCTGACCCAAGCCTCATTATATTTGGTATGACTTCTTAAAAAATGGTCCATGCGAACGTGTGCACCATTTTTTTAGAAGAATCGGAAAGGAGGCGTAAGAGGACAATTGAATACAATTCAAACAATATCAAAACGGTAAATAAGCGACAATTAGCACATTAGGTCCAAAAACTCAGTAATCAACAAACAGTAAAGCCAAGCATAGATCATATTAAAAAGCTCGAATTTTGAACGGTGAACCAAAGATTTCGGGTTCTTGTCCCAAGCAGAGTCGCTAGAGCTGTCATACCTCCTTTTTCTACTCGAATGGGTATAAGGAAGTTTTTTCAATTGAAGTGACAATAACCAAAACAGAATTATTTATATCAAATTCAGAGTCACCACTTGGGATAATTTATGGTGTCCCAAGTCACTTATTTAAAATTCCAAATCGAGGAAGTTTGACTCTGTTTTACAGTTCGCGAAACACAAAAATCTGGGTAAAAAATTCTGTTAATCCGAGAGAAGGTGTTAGGCATTCCCGAGTTCCGTGGTTTTAGCACGGTCGCTTTAATCATACTTGGATTAATAAAATTGTCTAAATACTTATTCTTAAACCTATGTGCATCCACCCCTTCGCTGCTTTTAATTACTCGAATATTCGTGATTGTAGAATTATCTTAAAAAATGAGTCATGCGTACGTGTACTCATTTCGTTCGGCGCGTCAAGAATCATATCATGCATACATGTACACAATTAATCACGCTTTGTTAATTATAAGAACGTTTGACCGAAGTTGCACGAACACATACCTCAATTTAAAACTAGCATTTTTATTTTTCTTTTGCTCGCGAGAAATCTGTTGAAGTGGTTATATTTGCCTCTCTAATTGCCTATCAAGCATATAAAAGACAACATAAATTATTTTAGTCGATTGAGAATTGAGATGCACACATGATTAAGAAAATAAATTACCTCGAACAGAACTAATATTCCATATGTGCAGCAATATTCGTTGATACAAAACATATAATTAAACAATGTAATAACACAATTAGCCTAAAGATATTACAGTTGAATCAACTATACAACACCATGACAAAAATATCAACAAATAAGTCTCATTACCTCAAATTAGAGCACAAAAACATCACATTTTCTAATTTTCATGAAGGCGATTGTCCAGTAAACAATGATATAGGCTTTTGAATTACTTGCAAAGGAAGATTAACAAACCTGATCCAGAACAGAAAACGCAATGGCGTCGGAACCTCGTCGACAACTCCAGCGGAACTAGCAACCAACGAACGAAGCTTTAACTGAACTCGATCTCAATAGAAACGCTACTTTTTAAAAGAGTTGTTTTGAAGTGTTTTGGTATTGGGTTTTGTTTGTTTGTTCTTGTAGAGTGACAAGGATGGTCAGTCGGATCTTTTGGTGGTACGCTTCTTCAGATCTAATAGAATACAGTGGTGGCTGGCTGCTTGATATCTTCTTCGGCGATGGCAGCGAAAGCGAAAAAAAAATAAAATCTTTTTCTACTCCCTTTTTTCCATGTGGATCTATTATTGATGTATATATGCATAAAATGTATGTATTTGTATATGTAGAGAAAGAGAAACCATATATATAAAAATGGAGGACGGTGCAAGAATGGGAGGAGGCAACAAAGTGTATTTCTTAGGAAATTAAAAGATTTTTCATCCTTTCATTTTCTTCCCCGTTCTAGATTTCTCGACCCTTTTTTTTCTCTTAATCCTCGTGTGGTTGTTGCTGCTGAATCGTCTAGATTAGGTTATTTTTGTTTGTGTAATATTGGGTGTTAGAATTAATAGTGTTCATTGGGTTGAAATGGATGAATTGTCAAGATTGAATTATTAAGGGACATGGCTTAGATGGGTAAGAAAAGGGTTTGGGTTAGGGATTTGGGCTTGGTCCGAATTGGGCCAAATTTTTGTCTAATTTATCTTTAAAGTGGCCCTTTAACTCTATTAAGCTAAAAATATTTCTCTTTTCTAAAATAATATGCAATAAAAATTTTGAAATCATTCCTAATTAATTATTTTGAACTATATTATGACATAGATCTATTTTTTTGTATTTTCAGGAGATTATATTAAAATAAAAGTGAAGATGAGTAACTTAAAATCCTAGTAGAATTAAAACTATAAAAGGACTAATGACCTTAATAGAAATGAAATTTTTTTTTTGTGACTTCCATTATTGTTATAAAATAAAAATAAAGTAAAAAGAACTAGTTAAAACAACGATATTAGACCAAAACTAAATATTTAACACTAAAATGTATAAAATCTTGGAGAGGGTCAAAAATTACATGTCTACACAAACAAGTCAACTTCTAGTCAAATTTATGAATATTTTAAACTTCAACTTTCCAACTTTCCAACTTTACGCCAAAATGTCGCGAATTGTCCTATAGACTTCCAAATCCAAATTCGGACATACACATAAGTCCGAAACCGTCATACGAAATGATTGAAATCATAAAAATTCCATTCCGGAGTCGTTTCCCTAATAGTCAAACCTCGGTCAACTCTCACAACTTAAAGCTTCCGAATTGAGAGTTTTCCTTCCAAAACAACTCCGAACTTCCAGAAATTTAATTCCGACCACACGTACAAGTCATAATACATGAAATGAAGCTACTCAAGGACTTAAACCGTCGAACAACGCTCTAGAGCTCAAAATGACCGGTCGGGTCGTTACATTCTCTCCCACTTAAACATACGTTTGTCCTCGAACATACTAAGAACTACCCCAGAGTTGTCCAAAATCATTTTTTAACACCTCGTGCACCTACATGTGCCACCACAACCCATGTGAGCTCATCAGCTCGAGCCAAACTAAAGATCCTCCCATTTTATTTGTTCAATAAGCATTAGAACCAACTTATCCGAAATTCTCTACATGACCAGATTCCAACATATAAACACCACATCAATCACCAGAAACTGTACCCAACATGAGAATGCTCATCCGCTGAAATCACACCATGCACCACATAAGTCTCTTGACCATAATAACATCCTCCGACCATAATAGCCACAATCTCACGAACCCAATGCCCGTAATATAACTCATAACACATATAAGCCTTGTTCCAACTCTCGCAATACTGCCACGACAGAAAAGATGTGTAGAAACTCATAACTACCTGTCGAACCAACAAATCATTGAGTCTCTTCCCCTAACAAGAACCATTACCTCATTCTAAACAGAATAATGATATTCGCTCTTTAATATACCTTATATAAATTCGATTGCACCGATTTCAGGTCAAATAACCTCGTCTCACCCAGTACAAGCTTTTTCGGTAATGAGCCACCTCAAACACTGACCAAAACCTAATATGATGCCATTGATGTGCCAATAATTACAACTTAAATATGACATATATGGAAAAACGAGCCCTGGAAAAGACAATGTAGGAATAAAATAAAACAATCGAACAAATGCTATGAACCCTTCTCAGAGAATGAGAAACAAAATACACAAGGATAGATATAGGGAACCGTACTCACCATCTCACTGTTGCGGCGTGCAACCCGATCCATGCATGATATCGTTGCGGCATGCAACCCGATCTAAACATGCCACCATTGCGGCGTGCAACCCGATCCAAACATAATACTCGTGGCGGCGTGCTACCCAATCCACTCATATCAATAAACAAGAAGATACCCATTAACCATAATATTTATACCTATGAAATATTGAATATCGACCTCAAGCACGCCAAGTGCAAAAATACAACCATGGGGAGATGAAAAGAGGCATAGGCTACAAAACCCAAGCAAAACTAAGGTGTGATAAATGACCTGCATCTCGAGAGCCATCCTGCTCATATAACACCACAAATTTTATGGGACCACAACATATATGCGGATAATCAAGTTGTCTCACAACCCACATGACACAATAGAGTATTACATGGAATAGCTGACGACGGGAATAACATCCAATGTTCGAAGACTCCTCCATAAGAAACGTTATGGTGAATAAACACATCTGACCTGATATAGAGCACACATTCACATTAGGCCCATAAACGGACCTCGAGCTGATTTTGATCATCCATACTGGTCCAACATCCTTTCAAGGATCCACAATAACCCTGTTCATGACACATACGAGCAGCCATCAAATCCGGAACTTCCACAGTCTACAACCAATTGAATAGAGCTCCCTTCAAGCATAAGCTTTCACATTAGTGATAGTACCAAAATCTCTGTACTTGGTTTCAATCCTTAACAATCAAGTGACTAACATGTCACACTTATACAAAATTCCCCGTGGACCTTCTGCACCAGGTAGCAAAGTCTGCATATCCATCCCACCAACCATACTAATTCTGCAAAGCAAATCAAGAATCTGCAATCCAGCACACAAAGCCTCTTATGCAGGACATTGTCCTCAGGTGACACTAAAGGAAATGCCCGATTACCCTGAACATCTGAGTTCTTCCGTTCTCATCTGAGCTCCTGAAACTCTTATCAATGACAAATCGCAACCTTGATCCTCAACTTCCAATTCCCATGCCGCTCACTACGCCCATCATGCCACTACGTGAGAGTACAAGAATTCATTATAACCCCTGAACTACTAGTAGAATAGACACTTCATTGGCTAGAAACCTTTTGCTTAACTCATTTAGAAGAACCATAGCAACACGCAACCAAATTTCTATAACCACAGAAAATACAAGCTTCCAGTTGTTGTCTAAACCTCCATAACTCTTTTAGAATCCATTTACACAACAAGGCCATTTGAATCCAATACCTCCCAAATTCATCGAGTTATGGTGGATGTCAAGCCCACACGTATGACCACCAACCACATATATAACTTGAATGGAGAAGGAACTGATCATTGCCACAATCATGCTGATTCAACCATTACTAACTGAACCAACTTCTTCCAATTTACTCTTGACTTGCCTTAGCAATAATAACAGCTCCATTCAAAACGTAACAAACTCAATTTGCACTCATCCCGAGTGACTTCTAAATTATGAGACCATATCGTCTCAATACCCATGAACCATATCATACCCTCCTCAAGCGCACAATAGCATCTCCAAGTAGTACACCCATTCTGCAAGACCTCCCGCGAATCTGAAGCATATTTCTCCCTTTCCTATAATACTACACCGTAGACCCGATGATAACATAGAACACTCCGAGTCCCTTTTATAATCTGCTGCAAAAACTCGATCCTTAACTACATAATAGACCCAAAATCTTTAGGCACTGCACTTTAATTCTTGAACCCACTAGGACTGTTGTTGAGAGTCACCCACTCTGACCTGGTCCAAAATAAAACCAAACTCCAATGCTCTACTAGTACATGAACACTCCCTTAAAGAAGCAACCGGCCAAATTTTTTTCCTTGTATATCACATCCACAAGAAGCATAAACTCTGAGTCTTCCCAAAACCTGCACATGAACTGATAAGGTAAAATATAGCACACATTTAACAAGTTCTTTGCTCGAATTACCCCTGATGTTTTCTTTTCTTAGTCATAAATGATCCACCAATGCACCGATAACCAAAAACCGCACAAGAAGACAACCACGCGATCCAATCGTAGACGGTGGGCTCACCTACTTAGTTTTAAACTACCATCACATAATTTTGAACCCACAAGGATTCCTCCTTCTCAGTTACCATGATCTCGCACCATCAACCCGCCAAATTTCTTGTAGTCTCTTGTTAAATTAAACCTCCCGAATTATCATCCACAATCTCGTACTCGACCTTCTATCGGGTTGTAAGTAGAATCCTTCGCACAAAGTTCATCAAATCACGCAACCGCTACCTGCTCATAGGAGATAACCCACCTGTTGAATTCAATACCGACATTTTCCAATGACGCTGCACTAGGTACAACTACCACGAAATCAGTAAACTCTCCTGAGCCCATGCTCTTCCACCTGTTGTATAAGTCTATTCATTCCCCATTGAGATCAATTGAAAGTCCAACAGTACGCTCCAAACTTAAAGTCACGTTGCATCCAAAAACGATAATCAAGTTTTCACACCCCTCTTCATTTCAAGCAAACTCTTCTTTGCTATGTTCAATATTCCTCAGTGCAGTAGCCTCCATCCCAAATAAAACCCATAGACCTAGTCACTTTCCACCGTGATTCCTAGATCACTCTAAACTTTCTCAAGGCATGTGGCTATCCTACCACCGAATCCATATGCTACTCTGCCACTCCCACTTTGGTTAAACCACCTTCTTTAAGCAACTTCTCGACCACGACTCTTCACACTTGACCTGCTAGCAACTCAACCATCGCGAGACACCTCCCACCATGTCCTTCATCATCCTTTGTTGACCAACTACTGCCTCAAATCAAAATCCATACATTGCTACCAACTCTAAGCCTCTTCAAAGATCATCTTTCTTGAGCTATCAACATTTGAAACACCAATTCGATTCCGAAGCCGCTACATACTTCTATCTCTAACAAGCTCTTCTCAGACACCATTTCACAACACCCTGCCCCGAAGGTAAATCGAAGAAGACCATAACACCGGCGATCCCTAACGCGTTCAAACAAAGACAACGATACCACATCATAATAGAGAATTCCACCACGCTCAATAATATCAAGTCCCTCTACTCTATCAGTAAAAGCCTAAACATCCATGGTCTGATTATCTTTCCTCTGCTAGAATTAACTGTCGAATCACTAAACCATGCACTAAGAAATCCTCATTTTGAGTCATTTATTGTCGTGGCACATAAACAAGCACGTTACCATTTATACCAACACTATGTGATAATCACTCTTGAACATCATAACAATCTGTGCATAGCTCCAAAGCCATAGAAAATAAAAATACTAAGCTGAAACAACAAAACATTTTTCTGCAAGGCGATGACAATAACCCAATCAAATACGCTAGGAGAAACATCCCGCACCACATCTGCAATTCCATTACAATTCCTTGATGCCCAATTGATAACAAGTGTTTTATGTCACATAAGATTGAGTAGAAACGAAATAAACGCACATGCCTCAAAGGAATCAAATCGCATGATGAGGAATCAAGAAGGAAAGTGTTCCTAACAGCCTTGTAGCCTCTTGAATATAAGTACAGACGTCTTTGTAACGATCTGCAAGACTCTACTAGACTTGCTCATGACTCATGAGACCTAAGCAAACCTATCACTTAGATACCAAGAAGTCACAACCTAAATCCACCTTAGGTCGTGAAGGCATAACGCCCTTTATAAAGGAGTATTCGGATGTTGGATGCTATTTTGTTGTCGGCTATTTCATGTAATGCTATATTGGGTTGTGTGAGTTGTGAAACAGCTTGATAAATTTCTTATATGTTGAGGTTCCGCGTAGCGATAGTGTTGTATGAGCAGGATGGCTCTTGTAATTTTGAATATATATTGCACCTCAGTTGTGCTTGAGTTTTGTAGCTTATGGCTCTATCTGTCTCCCCAGGGATGGTATTATGCAATTAGCATACTTGTAACCGACATTCGTTATTTTGTAGTAATGAGCAATTTAGCACGGTATGTATCCCCATATATAGATTTTATGTATGGATCAGGTGGAACACCGCCACGGGTATGTTGTTTGGATCGGGTTGCACGCTGCAATAGTATAATGAAGAGTACAGTTTTATATATTCTAATTTTTATGTGTTTTGTTTCTCATTTCCTGAGGAAAGTTCATATTAGTTGCATGGGTTGAGTAGTCCCTTCCATAGTTCGTTTCCTTTATATATCACGTTCAAGTTTGTAGCCCATTGGCACATTGTGGCATCATATGAGACTTTTCATTATGTCCGGGGTGGCTTATTGATTGAGCAATTCGTACTGGATAAGACAGGATTATTGGATCTAGGAGTATATGAATTATATTAAAGAGAAAATACCATTGTTTGGTTTAGAATGAGGTGATGGTTCTTGTTAGGAATATAGACTTAATGATATGTTGACTCGGCAGTTGGTAATGAATTTCTACACAACTCTTCCATCGTGGCGGTATTGCAAAGGTTGGGACAAGATTTATATGTTATGAGGTGCATTGTGAGCACCAGATTCGGGAAATGTCGGTTATTATGATCACAAAGGTTATTATGGTCCATGAATGATTAGTGTAAACCTCACAAGACACCCCATAAAGATAATGCCTCCACATCTTAAGAGCATGAACAATCGCGGCCAACTCAAAATCATGTACAGGGTAATTATTCTTATGGGGCTTCAGCTGGCGTGAAGCATATGCAATAACTCACCCCTCCTGCATCAATACCCAACCTAAAATTACGCGTGAAACATCACAATACACAGTATACATCCACGAACCAGAAGGCAACACTAGAACGGGTGCCATAGTCAAAGCTGTCTTGAGCTTCTGAAAACCCGCTTCACAATCATTGGACCAATGGAACGGAGCACCCTTCTGGGTAAATCTAGTAAAAGGTGTTGTAATAGATGAGAATCCTTCCATAAACCAGTGATAATAACCTACTAAACCTAGGAAGCTCCTGATCTTAGTCGTCGTAGTAGGACGAGGCCAACTCGGAACCACTTCAATCTTCTTGGGATCCACCTTAATACCCTCGCCTGATACAACATTCCCCAAGAATGCTACAAAATCTAGCCAAAACTCACACTTGGAGAACTTCGCATATATCTTTTGTTCCTGCAAGGTTTAAAGCACCACTCTCAAATGCTGCTCGTGCTCCTCCATGCTACGCGAGTAGATCAACATATCATCAATGAAGAAAATGACAAACGAATCAATGTATGGCCTGAACACCCTGTTCATCAAATCCATAAATGTTGTTGGGGCGTTAGTCAAGCCGAAGGACATCACTAGAAACTCATAATGGCTGTATCTAGTTCGAAAAGCAGTCTTCGGAACATCCAAGTCCTGAATCTTCAACTGATGGTACCCCGATCTCAAGTCGATCTTGGAGAACACCCTAGCACACTGTAATTGGTCAAACAAATCATCAATATGCAGCAACGGGAACTTGTTCTTATTGGTAACTTTGTTCAACTGGGGGTAATCAATGCACATCCGCATAGTCTCATATTTCTTCTTCACAAATAACACTAGTGCACCCCAAGGTTACATGCTTGGTCTGACGAACCTTTTGCTAGTAACTCCTCAAGTTGTTCATTCAACTCCTTCAACTCTTTTGGAGCCATACAGTATGGCGGGATAGATATAGGCTGAGTACCTAGAGCCAAATCAATGCAGAAACTGATATCACGGCCTGGTAGCATGCCTAGAGGATCAGAAGGAAACACATTGGCAAACACTTGGACTATAGGTTGTGAATCAATCGCGGGATTCTCTATGGTAGTATCCTCAGCATAAGCTAGATAAGCCAAAAAACCTTTCTCGACCATATGTAGAGCCTTCAGAAAAGAGATAACTTTGCTAGATGCACTGACAAACGATCCCTTCCACTCCAATCTAGGAAACTCTAGCATCGCCAAGGTAAAAGTCTTAGCATGGCTATCAAGGATGGAATATTATGGGGATAGCCAGTCCATGCCCAGGATAACCTCAAAGTCAGTCATATCAAGTAATAGAAGATCTGCTCTAGTTTCGTAACCACAGAATGTGACAACACATGACCGATAATTCCAATACACAATAATAGAATTGCCCACAGGATAGGACACATAAATAGGAGTGCTCAAGGACTAATGAGGAACATCCAGGAAATGAGCAAACAAAGATGACACATATGAAAAGGTAGACCTTTGGATAAAATAATATCGAAGCATCCCTACTGCAGAAAAAATAATACCTGTGATCATAGCATCTGAGGCCACTACATCTGATATGGCCGAAAAAGCATAGAACCTAGCTAGGTAGCCAACTGGCTGGCCCCCACCTGACTGGAATGTAGCTGATTGGCCTCCACCTGCCTGGCCTCCACCTCTAGGACCGATCCCACCTGCCTGCCCTCTGCCTTTGGGTGGCCAAATAGCTGGTGCTGTAATTATAGGTTGCTGGCCCTGCTGCACTGCCTTGACCCGAAGCCTGGGGTAGAACCTCCACATGACTAAGATCTCCGCACTCAAAACAACCTCTCGGTACGATGATCAACTAACATAAAGCATGACCCTGATGGCAGGAATACCCACTGCAAGAACCCTGAATAGCTGGTGGGCAATAAGAACTCTCTAGCATAGCACTGAAATAAGGTCGCATTGGAGCACCCTGAGGAGGCGGCGGTGCTGGATATATGGGCCAGCTAGGGTGACCCCTCCCAAACAGACCTTTTCCCCCATCCAGGGCATTTCTAAACTCCCCAGAATAACGGAACCATTTTTCCCGCTGCATCTGCTCTCTACCTTACTGATGGTAACCCCCAATCCTCTGAACTATCTCCACTACTAGCTGGTAATAAGTCCTAATCTCAACCTCCAAGGCCATAGTGGCCTGAATACCTGAGTGCAACCCCGCAACAAAGCTCCGTACTCTCTCCACGTCACTAGGAAGTATCTTAAGTACATGGCGAGACAACTCATATAATCTTGCCTCATAATCGATCACTGACATCTGAACCTACTGGAGATATTGAAACTGAAACCTCAACTTTTCCCTCTAGGAGGAAGGAATATACCTATCCGAAAAAAGGCGTGTAAATTGATCCCAAGTCATTGGAGGACAACCTGCTGGCCAGCCGAGAATATGTGACTTCCATCATCTACAGGCCCTGCCCTCCAACTGGAAAGTAGTGAAATCCACCCCGTGGAACTCTAATATTCTTATGTTGTGCAGTCTGTCCTCGCACAGACCAATGAAGTCCTGGGGATCCTCATGTCGCTCACCCCCGAACATAGGAGGGTATATCCTAGTCCATCTCTCTAATAGCTTCTTTTGCTCGCCAGCTGCAACTGGTCTGGGCTCAGGTACGACTGTTGCTACTAGCTGGGCCTCGCCAACAGGTAGTGTGCTCGGGGCCTAATATAAAGCAGCTGCATGCCCAGTAGCTTGAGTAGTAGGGGTCGGTGCTCCCCCTTCTGCCTGAGATGTTGTTGGGTCCACTGGAAATAAACCAGCTTGGATCATAGTATCCATGAACCGTAGCATACGGCCCATAACCTCCTAAAAGCCATGTACTAACTGAAATCTACCGAGGCTGGCTCTGTTATAGATGATCGGATCCAACCCTATATCACTATAAAGTGGAAATAGTGGTTGATGCAGCTTTTACCCGAGGGGTCAGGATCGATTTCCACAGAGAGCTAATATTGGTTTGGAATTGGGTTTCTATCTAATCTAGCTATATGCATTTTCTTAATTGCACTTCCAATCATGCTTCATTTGGTTTCTATTCTACTTTTAACTCTAATGAAGGATGAAAATAGTCTAAATATAATATTTTTTTGTAAGGGTTTTCTCAATTAATAAAAGGCACTAGGGAAGTTACTTATACCTAGGTGAGTATCTAACCAGGTCTAAAGCTTAGGGCAAACTTGTTATAATTGGGATCATGATATAGCCATTGCACATAATTACTCATTATATACCTCTCGGTAGTTTGAGTGACTTTACCCGAATTGACTTTCTCAAGCCCAATTGGGTGTTCAAACAATGCAAGCAAAATTAGCTCAAGTCGGGTATTACTATCTTTAGGTTTAACCCTTTAATTGGGGCTATCAATCTCTTGAATGGACCCCAATTTCTTGTTAGCCTGAAATTCCTTGACTTAGTCTCTCTTTCTCAAGAAGAGTCTAAGTCAAATAGGCACGAATCAGTGTTTGCAACTACCAATTCAACAATTAAAGCATGAAAAAAGCTAAATATCATTAACCCATAAAAAATTAAGTCCTAAAGATGAAGACCCATTAAATTCCCACACTAGGGACAACCCTAGCTAATGGTTTTAGCTACTCATAATCAAGGAAGAAATCAAAAGAAAAGATAAAATATAAGCCATAACAAGTAATTACAAGAGTAAAATCTAACATTAATAGTTAACAATGCTCTAAAATTACTCTAAAAAGCAAAAAGTGGATGTTCACGTGTTCCTCAAAACAACAGATATCCTAAAAATCTAAAAAAGAACTATTTATACACAGCTAAATTTTTTGAATGAAATTGCCCCTACGGAGATTCCGCTGTCAGCGAAAAACTAGTCGCCTCAGTGCTTGGACTTTCGCGGCCGTGCAAAAGCAAGCGCGGACCGTGGTTCTTCTCTTCTGAGCTTGGTCTAGACTTGATTCTGCTGAGAGCGGAAAAGAAACCGCCTCAGCTCTATCTTCAACCGCGGTCGCAAAATATTTTCGTTGACCATGCTTTTCAATTGTGCTCCAATCTCTCATCCTCTGATTCTCAATTTCGCTGAGGGTGAAATTTGGCCTGCGGCTACGTCGGATAATACCGCTGCCACATAATTTCACTGCGGGAAGCAATGTCTGTTGAGCCAAAATTGTTGTCTCTGAACCTCAAGTCCGCTGAGAGCGTAATTAGAAACGCCTCAGCGGTGGACCTTCCGCGACCACACTATTTCTTCGTTGTCAGCGCTTTTGGCTCAGCTTTGAACTTGTGTTGGTTTCACTCCTTTATGAGCTGGTTATGACTTTTTTGCAACTTTTTGACCAAACACTGCAAACAAGCACAATAAGTTAGCTTTCGGGAATACTTGTACACATTTTTAATCTAAAACCTAAGCAAAAGGGAGCATAAAATAGGCTAGAATTCCTAGTTATCAACACCCGCAAACTTAAGCTTTTGCTTGTCCTCAAGCAAAAAAAGTAATTCCCACCTCCTCAGATAAAAAAAAGAAAAATTCTAGCTGTCCTAAGGTGACCTCATCAAGCATCAATTGGGACTAACAATTACCCTCAACTCAAATGTATTATTAACAACGCACAACCTTTTTAGCACCATGGCTTTAGTGCGATACAAAAGCATCAAGAGTTGACTCAACTCATCAAGGAAACTCTTTCTACTACATTGGTCATTGTGGAACCCAAACTCATACTCCTCGACTCTCCAAATGCAAACCTCACTTTAGATTGTGACACTTAGAACAAGGATTGAGGAAAATTACACTCATCTCTCTCAAAGGAAGGTCACAAGTCCAGCTCTAAGTACCATAACTTGCCCCTTATGTGAATCGCCACTAATGTAAGCTCACTCAACTCGAAATCCAATAGGACTTTTGCGGGAACGTAATGAAGGCTTTTGGTTCAAGGTAGGATATATCGGTCTATGAAGGTTCTCATATTTCCTTAAGCACTTCATTTTCTTCATTTCGGCTCACATTTTCTTAACTCTTTGAGCAATTTACTTCTTCCCTAGGGGACTAGAGAGACACATCATCACTCTTTCTTATTCATTTCAATAATTTTTCTCTTCTTTCTAATCATTCCAAGCTTTCATCTTTGCTTTTATTGAATCCCTTCATTTTTTAATTGTTTACTTTCTTTTTGACTTTTTGGCTTTTCTTTATTTTCTTTTTGCCTTCCCTTTTCTTTATTTTGTACCTTTTATCACTTTAGCATTCCTCGTCTCTCCCCCCAAACTTATACTTTTGCCAATTATTCTAAGAAAAGATCAGGTGCCAAGAGAGGGTCATTTTAGAATGGATAAAGGCGCATATCATGGTTATTGAAAGAACAAGGGCTATGGCTTAACGAGTTTGACTAGGGATAGCATATCTGGTGGGCTATGGATGCTTTCAAGTCTCAATTTGGATCAAGGAGAGCCAATAATCATTTCTAAAGTCGAGATACACTTGGGATTTTGCGACAAACATTCAGGCAAGTTCTAGACTTATTGGCACGGGACTTAAACTTGCAAATCAATACCTCACCTCACAATCTTTTGGATTGCTAAAGAGATAGATTCGAGAGCCCACAACAACCTTAGCTGAGATTTGAGTAACACAAATGGTCTTGAAAAATCACTCGATGATTGTTTAGTCAACACAAGAGTCTAAAGGTCACAACTATCACCATCCTTTACACATCAATTTTTTTCTAACCATAAGGTCAAAGGTAAATATGTTAGGCCCAAGTGAATCTTTGCCTGAGACACTTTTTCTCACTTTCTACTATTTACACAAAAACAAATAGAAAACATACTCAAACATTTAAGAAGGTTGTCATTCCATCCATCATCGGGAAGAGCCACCCGGTTCACACAAACTCCACCTTCGGAAAAAACCGTGGCATTAAGAAAATCAAAGGCTTATTGAACATAAAAACTAGTAAGAGTAAGAAGCTACCAAACGAAAAAAGAAGTTACTAAAAGAAACAAGAAGCTATGATATTAAGGAAAATTTCAAACGAAGTTATAAAGTAAAATACGAAAAGTAAACCGAATATGTACAATAGCGGATTGAGACGAATATACATAGAAGGGGAATGACTATATACATGAAAAAGTAACTTTATATACATACCAAAATTGAAAAATAACGAAAAGTGAAAAATAAATGATAAAGTTATATACATACCAAAAGTGAAAAGTAATAATAAAGAAAAATAAGTATCATATTTACATTCCAGTATCAGTCAAAATAGGACACCCCCCACTCGCCAAATAAAAACTAGCATTTTCCTCAATGCTAATAGCAAAAATAAGATCAAAGATGGGTTAGAGAGTAAAGAAAACTCCTTACGGGTCCTCTGTCTGCATGGGGTCCTGTGGCTGAGTCCTTGGGTCACCTCCCTCGGGCTCCTATGGCTGACCAGAGGCACCTCCCTCAAGGTCCTCTAGCTCAATCTCCACATCATCAGGTTGAGGGATCATCCATCTCCTCATGGGCTCCTGCACTGGTGCCTGTGATGCCTGAGCTACTGGGACTTGCTCCTCAAATAGTAGCTCCAATGGGATGTCGCCAACTGATTTAATCTTTTCCACCTCCCTTCTCAACATCTTCACTAACTCATTTGAGGCCCTAGTCTTTTTCAGCTTCTTCGTGTGCTTGTCCAAATCCTTGATTGCTTTTCCTTGAGCTGCCAAAGCATCCATAATGAGCTTCTGGTTGTCCAGGAGCTTCTTTTAGTTGTCTAGAAGCTTCTTTTAGTTGTCTAGAAGCTCCCGAAGAGACTCCTCCACTGAAGCGGGCACCTGAGGCTGAGCTGGAATGGACTGAGCTACCATTGTGCTAGATATGGCAGACAGCTTAGATGAAGCTGCCTACATCCAGTTGTTGATGCTGGAAAGATTCTGGTTAATCCTATGTGTAGTCAGAGGGTATGTTGATGAAGAAAGCACTAAAGTAGATAGTCCTGTGGAAATCTGTGGCATGGCAGATGAGGGCTCAGAGATAGTGGCCACCACTGCTGGCTCTTCAAACTGGCCAATGGAAGTAGTAGCTTTGCCCTTGGCTTTGGAGTTGTCGGAACCCTGAAGGCTGTACCAGGAGAATGGCCTCTTTGGTTTCACCTTCATATTAAAGTCCCTTCCCTCGACTTCTTGATCCTCCAATACATAGTGAGGAAGTTAGCGAAAGGGTAGGAGCTCTCATTCTTTTTGACCACTCTGGTGATCACCCTGGACATGATATTCCTGACATTGATCGGGTACCCCGCCATGATGGCCCCCACTATAATCGCCTGGGAGACTGGCATGTCACTGTTATGAGTAGTGGGGTCTAACTGGCTGCACACAAACATCTCCCAACCCTTCACCTCAAGGCTCAGGGTGTTCCTGTAGATTGGTACCCCAGGTTTCAGCCAAGTAGGGGGAGTCCCTAAAAGAGCAATCACTAATACCAACCATGGGTGGACTGACTCATCTATTTCTACCTTTTCCATATACAAGGACTTATCCTCGTCATTGAACCCAACATAGTCTTTCAGAGTTTTACCATCAAATCTGATCTTTTGTTCAGGACTTTGGTAAAAAAAAATGTGCCCTTTTTTATGTGGGCGACGTTGACATAAAACTTCTTCAGTAAATGTTCATTGACATCCGACAGCTTGCTTGTAAAATGTTTCCACCCTATTTTCATCAAAATACCACTTCACACTGGGGTTGTGGGGTAGGATATCCCTTTCTATAAATTGACGCTCAAGTATGAGTTACCTCTAAGGCCACCACTCTCAAAATTTATGGTAGGCTTGCTCACTGACAAATCTTTGTTTCCATACCACCTAATTTCTTGTCCTCTCCAACGGTATTACCCTCTCTCCCGTCATCCGATATCCCAGCCTATACATTAATTGGTTCCTGTCTAGGTTGAGAAACTGGAGAAGAAGCTGATGTTAAAGATACACTACTTTCCTCTGAGCCATCAGATGACTCAGAAGAAGTATAAGAAGTAGGAGAAGTAGGGGTGTAGGCTCATCTCTCAACTGGAATCTCCCTGAGAAGTCTGGCACATGAGTAGGGACGGAATCACCCTCTGAGGCTTCCCAGGAAGGAACATAGTCACTCCCCTCTGAGCGAGATGTGGCTCTATCTGCAGCTTCGATATCCTTCCGCATTTTCCCAATTGATTGTCGCACTACAAGGGGTAACTTGATTTTCCCTCGTCCCCTACCCCGGGAGGACTCTGCTCTCCCTTTTTGTTTTTCGCTTCCACCTCTGGATTTTACCATTGTCTGCATGCATAATCAGTGAAAGATTATTAGTATTGGTGCTAAAAGAATAGTAAAAAAATAGATAAAAGTTGACAGTGTTTAACAAGCACATATCCACTGACGGCGGAAAAAGGAAGGCGGTCGCAGGGTGGTTATCGCTAATAGCGGAAAAAAGTCTACAGCCGCGGAGGAATGGGGATTAGACTACCCATCCTCTAAATCTAGAAACTGTTGAGCATGGAATTTTTGGCACAGCCGCGGAAGTTGAACCAATGTCCACGGAAGAACAAATGCGGTCGTGGACCCAATGTGATTCTTCTCTGAACATAAATTTCGCTGACTGTGGAAAATGAAGTGCCTCAGCGTAAACAGGTCCGCTGACAGGGGAATTCCCATTGCTGTTTGCAGAATTTAAACCAATTCAAACTCAATTTTTCACATAAACACTGACTGCGAAAATACATCTGCGGCCGCAGAATTCAAAAACTAGCTGGGCAACCTAGGGTTTCACTTTTTCTAGTTATTAACAGGTATTATGAACATTACCAATCCCTCCTAGTCATCACTAATCAATAACCCATTAACCCCAACTAATTTAGCATCAAATAATCAACAAATAACCCTAGTTAAAATTAAAAGAAAAGATGAAGAAATTAACACTAAAAGAAAGGAAAAGTGCAAATTGAAAAACAATAATGAATTGAAATTACCAGTTGTTTGATGAGTTATTGAAATGGACTTCTAATTTGGTGTTTGTGCGGAATAGGGCCCAGTGCACCGATGATGAACAGTAAATATTTCTATTTAGAGTTCAAGGAGAGAAAATGGTAAAAGGTCTCAGGATCTTCTATTTATACTAAATAGCACTTGGGCCCGCAAGTCTTGCCTGGAGCGGCCACGGAGGAAAACTATGGTCCGTGCTTTTACCTGTCCTAAAGAGATGCCTGTTCAAACTTTTCGCTGAGAGTAAATGGCCACGGCTGTGGAACTGCTCCGCTGACCACAAAAAAGCCTCTGCGGATGCGGATAAAACTTCAGAGAGGTCTCATTTTTGGACTTTTCAAGTCCGCGTCTGCTACCAAATTATGCCCCCCCCCCCCCAAATGCCTCCGCTGACAGCAGAATTTTGAGCGCGGTCCGTGGTCCAGTTACAGGCTTA
The DNA here is from genome assembly GCA_026770625.1 of Nicotiana glauca. NCBI lineage: Eukaryota > Viridiplantae > Streptophyta > Magnoliopsida > Solanales > Solanaceae > Nicotiana > Nicotiana glauca. The sequence continues at coordinate 89,681 of MU677817.1, forward strand.
GCCAAATTTTTCCAGTATTGTGCTGCATTGCATTAAACATTCCTACACACATCTCACAGCCAGTTAGTCCAAAACAAATCCTATACTAAGAAGAAAAAAAAATAAGAAAAAACACATGGGTTGCCTCCCAAGAAGCGATTGATTTAAAGTTGCGGCACGACGCATGTTACCATCAATCATTTGAGATGGATCATTGCCACCACGTGGATGTCATCAATATTTCCAAGATAGTGCTTCACTCTGTGCTCATTAACTTTGAATATTTCACCATTTGTTTTTCAAATCAAGAACACCAAACGGAGTTACATGCACCACCTCAAAAGGGCCACTCCATTTTGACTTGAGCTTTCCCGGAAACAGTTGTAACCGAGAATTGAATAGAAGAACCAAATCACCTTTCTTGAATTCCATGCTACGGGCATACTTGTCATATAAGTACTCCATCTTGTCCTTATACAAGGATGAGCTGGAATAGGCATGGAACCTAAACTTATCAAGTTCATTGAGTTGCTCTACCCGAAGATTTGATGCAACATCCCACTCAAGATTTAACTTCTTCAAAGCCCACATGGCTTTGTGCTCTAACTCAACTGGAAGATGGTACACTTTCCCAAATACCAACTGATACGGAGACATACCACTTCGAGCCTTGTAAGCAGTCCTATAAGCCCATAAAGCATCATCCAGTTTCTTTGACCAGTCAGTCCTATTTGCATTAACAGTTTTTGACAATATGCTCTTTATCTCCCTATTGGAAACCTCAACTTGACCACTAGCCTGGGGGTGATAAGGGGTTGACACTTTATGATTGACACCATACTTGGAAAGCAGAGTATCGAAGGCCTTGCTGCAAAAATGAGAACCCCCATCACTGATGATTGCTCTAGGAGTGCCAAACCTTGTAAAAATATTTTTCTTCAAGAACGCCACTACACTTCGAGCTTCATTATTAGGAAAAGCCACGGCCTCAACCCACTTAGAAACATAATCAACGGCCACCAGAATGTACGTGTTGCCACATGAGCTCACAAAAGGCCTCATGAAGTCAATGCCCCACATGTCAAATATTTCATACTCAAAAATAGTGGTAAGAGGAATTTCATCCTTCTTTGCAATTCCACCAGCTCTTTGACACTCATCACATCTCTTCACAAGCTCACCCGCATCCTTATACAATGTAGGCCAATAAAAATCACATCTAAGCACCTTTGAAGCAGTCTGCACCCCACCATGATGACCACCTTAGGGAGAGGAATGACAAGCATCAAGAATACTCATTTGCTCATCTTTCGGGACACATATCCGTCACACCATCATTAAAAATCTTGAACAATTAAGGCTCATCCCAGTAGTAGTCCAAACTATCCTATTTAAGCTTCTTCCTTTGGTTAGAAGAGAGCTCACACAGATCAATGCATGTCACAAGAAAGTTGGCAACATCCGCGAACCAAGGCATGCTATTCACAGATATGGAGAGGATTTGCTCATCAAGGAATGAATCGGTAATTTCGAGGCAATCACTGGGCCTCCCCTCCTCCTCCAAGCGGGACAATTTGTCCGCCACTTGGTTTTCACACCCTTTTCGATAAAAAATCTCAAGGTCAAACTCTTGAAGCAATAGAACCTATCTCATCAACCGAGCCTTAGAATCCTTCTTTGGAATCAAGTAGCGGAGTGTTGCATGGTCAGTATGAACTATCAACTTGGCACCCATGAGATAAAGCCTAAACTTCTCTATTGCAAACACAATTGCTAGCAACTATTTTTCCATCACCATGTAATTTAGCTGAGCATCATTCATTGTTTTGCTTGTATAATACACCGGGTGAAACATATTGTTCACTCTTTTATCCAAGACCGCTCATATCGTAACATCACTTTCGTTGCATATGAGTGTCACACCCCGAATCCGAGGGACATGACCGGCACTCGACCGGGTAGCCCCAGTCAAGCGGACCTGAGTGCCTCTCCTACCCCACGTGTTACCCCGCATTTTTCATTACTTATTAGCCAAGAGGAATAACCATTTTCAAACAAAATACCTTTTTATTACAAAACATACATATGGTACATGATTCTTAGCGTGGTT
>MU677824.1:0-70330 GCA_026770625.1 Nicotiana glauca
CTGAAAACTTAAATAACCAATCCCGTTCCGATTGTCCTTAAATTGGAAAAACTCCTTTACACCCTTCCGGGGGTGCAACGTGAAAAAGGAGGTGTGACAGTTATATCTCAAGCTGAATTAAGTACGCACGATAAGAATTGCAAGATAATGAAGTTCTCCTAAAGGTTCTGCATCCTTTCAAGGATAAATACAGACGTCTCTGTACCGAACCGCGAGACTCTACTAAACCGGCTCATGACTCGTGAGACCTAGTAACCTAGGCTCCGATACCAACTTGTCACGACCCAATTCCCAAATCTGGTCGTGATAGCGCCTCTCATGAAGACAAGGCCAGCCAACAGAACATCAATGCCCCTTTTTCACAATTAATAAACATAAATGAATGAATAAATACGACTTAATGACATTAATAGCCTACATTTACCACCCAACACAACCCGACCGGGGTGTCACAAGTCACGAGCATCTAGGGAAGTCTAAATACAACTACAGGGCCAACAATATACAGAATAAAATTTAGAACAAAAGGAAATAATTCGGTGCCGCGAACGCTGGTGGACACTCTGCTCAGCTTCAATAGGAATGCCTTCAATCAGCTAATAACCCGCTACCGGGTGAACAATACCCGCAACTGCACGTGAGGTGCAGGGAGTAAAGTGAGTACTCCAACTCAGTGAGTCATAAAAGTAAATAATAACTGAGCGGCAAGAAATCACGTAAAGCAACCAACATGTTATACTGAGTTCGGGTACCATTTCTGAGAAAAAAACCCAGTGAAAATGGGGAAATCTTTAGAAATGCTTTGGCTCATTTCAAATCTCTTTTGAAAATGGTCTTTTCAATGATTACGAAAATAGTTTCAAAATAGTTAGTGTTGTATAGCACTGAACAATCCGCCCCTCGGGCACAAATACCACAACAAGCCCATAGAGCTAATGTAAGTTAGGCATAAGGAACTCAGTAGAAGCACATTTGAAGCGAGATAGTCACAAAAACTCAAACAAGAACATGCCAGTCACAAAATCAAATGAAGAAACCTACAAAATTAGGTCTTTCAACATAGGCGATTTAAAGAGAAGATAGAACCCTAGAATCAAGAGAATCACACAAAGGGAACAATAGATTTCAATAAAGAAATTTTGCACTTAAATGAACAATCTCAGACCTAGAACCATAAGATTTTCCATAATATAAGGGTTTTAAAAAGAGGATAAGTAGATAGATTGGAGAAAACGTCACGTAAACAAACATTCATTTAATAAATAGTTAAAAGAAATTAGGGGTTTTTAACATGAAAACTCAGGCAGAAGGATAATACGAGCAAACACAGCAAAACATATCAAAAATCAAAGAAAGGTTTCGAAATAACTTAACAGAACCTTAATCAGAAGGATAAGGAGTTTTAAAAGAACTTCGAGAAGAATGCTTAAAAGTTCAGAGTAGACATAGCTTTGAAATAAATCTAAGAGAAATTGAGAGAACATTGAAGGTTAGGGTTTCAGAGGAAGCCCAAGTGGTGAGAAAGGCTTTGAAAATGATCGACCTAAGAAGGAGAGTCAAGAGTCAGACTCGAATAGCCATGGTTGGCTGGAGAAAGGTTAGAGAAGACCAGATAACAGCCGTAAACTGAAATCGACTAAGGTCTGGACCAAGATCTTTCGAGACTTAGCCTTGAAACCATAATAATCGAACGTGTATAAGCCATGGGAGGTGGACACAAGACTCTAATGACCTTGGAAGCCATGGATTTGGGAGGTTTTTTAGGGTTGTAGTTGATGTCGGCGGCTAGAGTTGGATAGAGTCCCAAAGAGAATTGAGGGAGAAGGGAATTCAAGGCGGCTGAAATGAAAGAATAGGTAGGGTTTTGGGGGTTGTTAGATTAAAAAAGAAAAGGAATTATGAGGGTCGTTGATCTAAAGATCAACGTCCGGGATATAGTGGGTCTTTGGGTCGGGTAGGCCGATCTGGGGTTTGGGTCTGGTGTTTTAATTCAAAATTGGGCTGGGATTGGGGTTTGATTTGGTTATAATTGAAAGACAAATGGATCTATAATTTAAATAGCCAGTTTTCACCTTTTAATTTTATAAAAATAGCAAATTGATTTCTGAAAATGAATTAAAAGCATAAAAACGATTTAAAATCTACAGTGTTCAGTGTAAAAATACTGGACTTGATTTTTATAAATATAAACGCAATTAAATCTTAAAAGAGGCTAACATTGTAATTATATGCAATTTAGCTTAAAAATGCCAAATAAATTTGTATAGGATATGCAAAAATTATTTTAGTTAAGTTTCAGTATGAATATGAGAATCCAATAAACGAATCACCAAAATGATAATTTTAAGAATAATTATTGGATTTTTATGGATAAAATAGGGCAATAAATTGATCTAAAAATCTTTAAAAATTAAGGAAAAATAGTGAAACATTTGGACATATTCATATATGCATACATTTGTTATTTTGAAAGTAGTTTGCATGTTAAAATATACAGGGAAAAATTAGGTATCAACACCTGCGGCCTCTCAACCGCAAATGCGGTTATGACACAGTCATAACTTTAGCTGCAACTCCAAATTCCAAATCGTTCTGTCAACCATCAAAAATCATCTCGAAGCCCTCGAAACCTCAACCAAAAGCACAAACAAGTCCAACACCACTATCAAATTCCAAATCGTTCTGTCAACCATCAAAAATCATCTCGAAGCCCTCGGAACCTCAACCAAAAGCACAAACAAGTCCAATACCACTATCAAAACTTATACGAATCTTCAAAACACCACAAACAACGTCAAAACAACCAATTAGCATCGGGTTCAAGCCTAAGAACTTCAAAACTCTCGCTTTCTATCAAAAAGTCTATCAAACCTCATCCGAATAACCTAAAATTTTGCACACACATCACATTCAACACTACAAAGCTACTCCAACTTCCGGAATTCCATTCCGACCCTTGGATCAAATTCTCACTATCGAACCGGAAACTTGAAAAATTTAACTTTTGGCATTACAAGCCTAAATTAGTTACGGACCTCCAAAACACAATCCGAACATGCTCCTAAACCCGAAATCACCCAATGAAGCTTACAGAACTAACAAAATTTCATTTTGAGGTTGTCTTCACACCGCTCCACCTACGGTCCAAATTCTAAAACTTACGCTCTCATTTAGAGACTAAGTGTCCCAAAACTCTCCGAAACTCCAAATAATTCCTCCCGGTAACTCACAATAGCAGAAACAAACACGGGGAATGCAGTTAATAGGAGATTGGGGCAATAATTCTTAAATCAACCAACCGGGTCGTTACAGGAAATTGTGTACCTTTGTTCTCCCGGACTAGAGCAACACTTACCACTACCTCCGAGACCGCTAAGTATATTAGCAATTGTTCACCTTCCCCTAGATTTGATAGCAGTGATGGCTCTATAAATAACGTTTTCGGTATTTCAAGGCCTAGTGACATTCTTGGGTCCATTCGAATTTGTTCTTCTTCTTCTTCAGAAGTGATAAGAAGTGATGCCATTTTTCTGAGGATGTGGAGATGAACCTGCTTAAAGCGGACAATATTTCAGTTAGCCTTTGTATTTCTTTTACAATTTTTAGTTGGACCGGGATGTCCTCTATTGCTTTGATCTTATCAGGATTTACTTCGACCCCCTTTTGTGAAAGCAAGAAACATTAGAACATAGCGGAGCCAACTACGAAAGAGGATTTTTTCGGGTTGAGCTTCATGTTGTGCTTCCTCAAGATATCGAATGTTTCTTGGAGGTTCTTTAACTGATCACATGTGTTCAAAGACATGAGCAAAATATCATCTATATAAACTTCCATTGTTTTACCGTATTTGCTTTTCGAACATCTTGTTCATGAGCCTCTGATAAGTGGCTTCGACATTTTTAAGCTTGAAGGGGATCACATTATAATAATATGTGCCGAATTTTTTTATGAACAAATTTTATTACTCATCCTCTAGGTTCATCTTGATTTGATTGTACCTGGAATAGGCATCGAGGAAACACATAATTTGTGCCCGATCTTTGTGGGCAAGCCTTATTCAAGTCTTTATAATTTACACACATTCGAAACCTTTTATCCATTTTTGGAACCACAACTATATTAGCTAACCATTCATGATACTTTACCTCCCGAATTGAACGAATGTCAAGTAATCGAGTTACCCTTTCCGTAACAAACTTGTTTCTAGCCTCGACTATCGAGCATTTTTGTTGCTTTACTGGAGGTACGCTCGAGTCCAAGCATAACTTAAGAACGACCACCTCTAGTGGGATACCTGTCATATCCGAGTGCGACCATGCAAAACAATCAATGTTAGCTTTAAGGAAATTAATAAATCTTGACCTGAATTCGGGATTGAGTATTATTCCTAAGTTTTCACGACCAAAAATCCAACTAGTCGTGATGGAACCTAACCCAACTCGATAGGTAAGCCAATTAACAACTTTAGAATTTAATGAGATTTATTGAGTCAAATAAATTATAAACTAACAGACCTTTGTACATTTCCAAAGGACTTGAATTCCAATCATGAGCTTATAAAATTTAGAATTAGAAAAGGTGGTATGAAATAAAGTACATCATCTGTTTGGAATATATATGAACAGATTAAATTATAAAGCTACTAAGGTCAAGATTCAGTTATCACCGGAACGCATGCACATATTCAAATAGATCTCTCATTGTACAGAGAAACATCAACATCCAACATCTGCACGCAAGGTGCAGAAGTATAGTATGAGTACAATTGACCCCATGTACTCAATAAGTAACAAACCTAACCTTAGGTTCAAAGTAGTGATGAGCTGGAACAAAGGCCGGAGTCCAACACCAATAGCCAAAAACATTTCATAACTACATAATAAGAGTGATAAAAGAAGTAACTCAGAGATATAATACTCAGCTCATTCACAGTTCTAGAAAATAGGCGTTTTTCAAGTATATCAGTGAAAACCCAAATCTTTTACTAAAATCAGCGAAATATGAGTAAGTTTGTAAAACTATGATTTTCCCCAAAACTTTCAAGAGATAAATGTTTCATTTTCAAATGGGATGAGGAAAATACATCTCTATACCTACATGTCAATGTGCATGTGAAGTCATGAATGATACAATACCTTACAACATGAGAAAAATACAACACTATTCTTGTATGTCAAGTGTGCATGCCGAATGGAATACAACTCAGTGATAAAATCATATGCGTGCTCTCAGGGTATCAATTCACTCAGTCCTTACAGTCTCTTAGTCCTCACTGTCACTCAGCTCTCACAGTCACTCGACACTCCTGCTCGGCACTCGTACTCAGCACTATACGGGGCAGATCTAACCCAAAACTCAATATCAAATGTGCTCACTGTGGGTGTGTAGAATCTAGAGGGGAAAATCCAGCCCAAGTGCTATAATAAGCCAATCATGGCATGAACCTATAAAGCCTGATATGGCGTGCAACCCGATCCCATCAATATTATTCACAATCCATCCCTCAGCCCCAACTTAGTCATTCAATCTCTCTCTAGTCTAGCTTCACTCAAATCCGACTCTGATTCAATATTCAAAGCTCGATAATTCACTCTATGAAACTTTTGACAAAATCCCTCAATTTTCTATTTCAAACTCACAATCCAACTATCAAAAACAAAGATATATTCATGAAATACAATCAAAATCAAGTAAAGAATACTTACACCAATTCATACGGTGAGAATCGCTTCAAAAATCATCTCTATCCGAGCTCCATAACTCCAAATATGCAAAAGTGGCCAAAACCCCCCAAAATAGAGCACTTATAATCACTGGACGGAAGTACCTTGTGCGATCGCAGGACATTCTTCGCGACCACGAAGAACAAACTCAACAGCCTCCGAAAATAGCCATACGCATTCACGAAACATCACATGCGTTCACGATGACCACATGCACTTGCACTACGAGATCGCGACAAGATCAATGCAAACGCGAAGAAGAAGATCCCTATCCCCAGCTTCTCAACTCAACTCCACGCGAACACGGGTTGACCAACGCGAACACATTCCTCAATCCCCACATGCCCCATGAATGCAACTCAAAACTTACAAACATGAAGAATAAAACAACCCAATACCAAATCCTCATACACAATCATGATGGATCCCATGCCAATGCGGTTCACTGCAAACATCTGCAAAGACCAAAAATCCAAAAATGAGAGGAAATGGTGCGAAAGCGATCCAAAACTCACCCGAGCCCCATGGGACCCCGTCCAAATATACCAATAAGTCCCATATCATAACACGGACCTACTCGAGGCCTCAAATCACGCGTAATAACATTGAAACGACAAACCACACTTAAAAACGAACATAATGAACTTTGAATATTTCAACTTCAAAAATTCATGTCGAAAAAAATCAAATCAACCTGGCATGATCTCAAATTTTTCACACAAATCCTAAATGACATAACAAAGCTACTCCAATACCTGGAACCACAATCTGAACCCGATTTCGGCAAAGTCAACTCCCAATCAAATTTATGAACTTTCCAAATCTTCAAGTTTTCAACTTTCGCCAATTAGTGTTGAAGCCTTCTAGAAATATCCAAATGAACATTTAGGCTTACGCCTGGGTCCAATATTACCATCTAGACCTAACGAAACTATCAAAACTCCAATATGTTGATAGACAGTAAAAATTCAAATTTGGTCAACTCTTCCAACTTAAAGCTTCAATCATGAAATTAGTTCTTCCAAATCGATTCTGAATAACCTAAAAATCAAAACCGACGATTCGCACAAGTCATAATACATGATAAAGAGCTACTCATGCCATCAAACTATTGCGCGAAGAGAAAATTGCTCAAAATATGTAGTCGGGTCATTATATTATCCTCCACTTAAACATATGTTCGTCCTCGAAGTTCATCCTCGAAGGTGCCCAGAGTCGTTCTGAAACCATCAACCTACCATGTAACCTTACCATGCACATACCTGAGGGTGATCCCATGTCCTAATTCATATAAGCCTAACAACCCAAAATAACTAAAGATATTTACTTTAGCCTTAGCCCATAACTTTAGAAACCAACTTACAACACCTAAAATTTCCTACAAGACCTGAATTTCGCATCTACACACTGTAGAAGACTGAACAAGCTGCACCAAGCTATAACAATAACGCAAGACACAATCACATGATATACCATATAACTCAAATACTCATAACTATAACTTCCGACCACAATAGCTACTCGATAACCAACCAGAAACTGGTAACAAACCTTATATCAGCCAAAGTCTTTTGCAGAACATTTGTAGACTGCTAATGAAGAAAGAACCATGAAAAAAAATCATAATCACTTATCAGATCAACAAGTAATGGAGCCCTCTCTCATCGAATCAGAACCAAAGCCAAATCCTAAGACGACTTCTGATATTATTCCTCCATACACAGTGTAATCAATTCAATTGTATCTATTCTAGGTCCAATGACCTTACCTCATCAAGCACAACTATTCTATTGACATGCCACCTAATACTACCTAGAATCACAAAATATGCAATCCGTGCACTAATAAGCAACAGCTCAAATGAACCTAAAAATGGAAAATGACCCAAATGAGAGAACCATCCGCAAGCTTAACAAGTACCACCACAACGAAACGAAAATAACCCATCACACCGTAGAACCAAAACACATGAATCTAACACAAAGGATCATACTATCATAGCCTAGTTTCAATATGTGACCCATCCAAACTCCAATCCATATAAAATACCTCGAGTTCCTAATGCTCAAAATCGACAACCATAAGCAACTTGCCACCAAGTACACAAGTGCACGACCATAACCATAGAGAAGCAAGCAACACAATATACCACAACCTGGAAAGACCATAAGCAAAGGGCAATCGCCCATTCAACACCTCAAATCACCAAATCACACAAAGTCCTCTATAAGGCCCAAACAGCACCGCACCATGTGTGCACATAACCCACAACTCACAACTCCTCATAGGAACACATAAAACATATTGAAACATGAAGAAGCTCACTCTAACCAAATGATTCACCCCTAAACATCAATCATGCTAAGTCAACAAATTTGACCTGGTGTACAAACATCCTCATTAGGCCTACTAATATGCCTTCAAATTAACCCTAGTCATCTACAAATAAATAATTAATCCTCTGAAAGAACATAATAACATAACTATAATGCATACTATCATCTGGCTAGCTCTGGCCACGTTGCCACGATCCATAACCATGAAACAATCTGTTTCTAAGAACTCCTAATCTCCAAACTCATAGAACACATGAATCACCATAGCAGATCCCAAGTCCAACACTCGAATATCTAATACATCTCTCATATAGGATCACCCCACGAGGAATGCTTCTATAATTCTTCCATGCCACATAGAAAAAATCTGAATACTAGTTGTAAATTAACCATGCGAGTACTACAATACCAACGAAGCATCCGTAAGTCAAAACATAGTGAATCTTTTGAAATACGCACCTTTCTCAGGTAACACTAAAGAGTAATATAATTCATCTATGACAGTACAAGAGGGGGGTGAATTATAAATTATTTAAAATAAATCGCTTATAAGTTGACTTATAAATAGAGTAGTCGACTGGATATGCTAATTAAGCAGGTATGATAACTTAAAGTAAAATGTAGAAAATAATTGCAGGAATTAAAGACACTAGGATTTTATACTGATTCGGATTCAATTTGAATCCTAATCCAGTCCCCTTGGGTTGCAAGGAAGTTCTCTCCTATTATATGAGTTTCTTTCGAGTACAGATGTGATGTATATTGCTCAATTTCTCTAGCACTCATTTTGATACAATGCCTTACCAGTTGTGTGCCCTCTTTCTATCCCTGACTTGTTACACAATAGATTTAAGTAAGCTACTATGCTTGTTTGCAGTAGAATAAAGAGAGTATTTTGGTTTGATCAAAGTATGTCTAGATTAGGGTTTACAAAGGAGTATTTGTACTATGATGAACGGTAGAGGCTTGTCAACCCAAGGGTTTTGATCCTTGGAAAGAACTGATTCTTTCCAAGAATTAAGAGTGAGCCGTTAGCTTCACTTGATTTTCTCTCCTTCGGCAAAGGATTGCTTTACGAGATTTTTCCTTGATTGTTGGATCTTCAAGAGAGATCGCTTCCGAGATCTTCTCGCATCTTTTATTCTTCTGTGATTCTGCCTTGATTATTCCAGCTCCGCTAATCATTGATCTTCTTGTGCCTTGATTATTCCAGTTTCGTTAATCATGATACTACTAACTTGATGCCGATTTGATTTTCCTAGATTTACGAAGCCGATCCTGATTTGCTGATCTCATGTAGATTTATTTCTTTCCTTGTAAATCCTTGCGAGTGAGTTCTTCTCTTGTTCGTCATGAACCATCCCAGCATTTCTTCTTTACTTCTTTGTGTTCCTACACATGTATATTAATTGCATCATTAAAACATGATCTAACAATCTCCCCATTTTTGATGATGGCAAAATAATATACTATGTGTAAGGAAGTAAACATCAGTCGACTTTCCTGTGTTTTACTGGTCGATTTAACTCCCCCTCAATGTATGCAGTCAACTTGACTTGTCCATGAATATCCCCCTCAATGTGTGCAATCGACATGTACCTGTATAGTATACATATAGAGTACTACCTATGCATATATAAGAAGTTTGCGGTTACGTCCCACACATAGTCGACTTGTACCTGTACACATAACACCATAACAACACCATAACACTTAACAAACATATTTTAAACGTATTTTCTCCCCTTTTTGACATCAGCAAAGAGGTATTAGAAGCATAGATAGTAGCTAGCAAAATAAAATTTTCAATGGCTGATTAAACAACCCACAACACCAAAAAAACAAAAAAATTATCCAGGGGCACAACCCACAAAACCACCAAAACATGTTGCAATAAGAAACATAGTTTTGAAAAACATCCACACTAGCGGCGCAAGAAATATGTAAAAGTGTTGCAGATGGCCTCCTTCAACTGTTCAAAGCTTGTATTTACGGTGACGCTCATACCATCCAGCCTGTCATGAATCTCCTTGAAAGCTTTGACAACATTCTCCCTGACTCTGAGAACAACAACTCTGATTTTGGACACGTTAGACCCTAATTCCTTTGAGATAGAATGAATGTCACCCTTAGTGGACTGAGTAGCTGAAAGAAGAGTCTTGATGTCAGAGAGTTAGGAGTCAATAGAGTTAAGCTTCTCACTCAGCTCAGAGCTGACAAGTGTAGGAGGAGGAACAGCTGATGAAGTTTTGGCTTCCATAAGTGCCTGTTTTGCTTCACTTTCACTTTTCTTAACCTAGGAGCCCTTGATACTCACATACCCCATACTACAAAAATCTCTAGAATTATAGGATTTGAAGACAGTAATGAAGGGATAATCAAACAATGAGATTTGATGGGATCCAAAATATGGGTGATTGCCATACCATAGGGTAAACTAGTGGGATCTTCAGCACTCTTTTTCATAAAATTTATGACCCGGGAGGAAAGCTTGAGTTTGAGTTTGGTGATGAGACAGTAGACAAATAATATATCCCTTTGAGAGAAGGTAGAAAAGGAACCGGTATGGGAAGCAAGGTCGTTGCCACAATATGGGCCAGAACCCGAGTTTCAAAACTTACATCACTAGGACCCAACTGGTTTGGAATGGTTTCAAGGGACATTCAACAATGCATTGCTTGGCTTGCTCAAAAGAAATTTCAAAGTTCTCAGGCCATATATTTTTAAATAGAGTAGGGAAACTGGAGCAATGACATTGAAAAAGTGAGTCAAATAGGGCACAGTCAAGAACAATGTGTTTACCTAGTACTAGAGATTCTAGCCTATCTGGTTTACTAGAGCGGAGATTGGCATAAAACATACGAACTAAGGGTTCATATACCTTAGGCGGAGAAACAGAGAGAAATGTTTCCCACCTCTGATAGACAAAAAGATCCTTTACCTTACAATTGAGAGCTTCTATATCATCAAGATCCAAGACTCTTCCATGGGCGATGGGCTTATCCTTGAGAGAAATAAAAAGATCCCTCTTTTGGGGTATCCTACAAATTTAGGTCAGAATCGAATGAGGTAGAGAAATCAACCATTGATTTCTTTGGAATGGATGAGATGGAAGGATCTTCCATGGTTCATTTTCCTAAGGCGTTTTCACCTAGAAGTTTAGAATGTTCAGAGAAATCACCTTGAGATGAGGCGTAGCTTTCAGAGTGATCAGACCCTAGGCCTATTTGCGAAGGAGGCGCGGAAGGGGGTTTTGCCTTAGAGCGGGTGCTTTTCTAGTAGATGCAGAGGGGTTCTTGGAATGTTTTGCCATTGAAGAAGAGGAGGTTTGCACAAGGTTGTGGAGAGAAGATGGGTATGAGAGTGACTGAATAGGTTTTCTAACTTAAGAAGGGAATTTTGACGGTTGAGTGCAGGAAAGGAAAAGTTTTCAGTTGAGAAGATGTGATGATTGGCTTTCCATCTTCGAACTGCGAACTGAAGTGAAAAGAGATGGAAAGAATCAGGGGTGTAATTAATGCATTGGAAAACACAATTGTAACACTTTTTAAAAAATTGAGCATATAGATCCTAAGAGTTTTTAGACAAGAAACTAATACCAAGTAATTTTCTCAAAGTACAAAATCTTTCCTCCAGAAAAGGCTAAGTAAAAATATCGGCTAATTGAGCAGAGGTACCAACAAAAGCTATTTCTATATCACCCTTAAAAACATGATCTCTAATAAAATGTTGCGTAATATCTATATGTTTTGCTCTAGAGTGATGCACGGGATTTTTTGAAAGACAAATAGCACTAGAATTATCACAAAAATTTCTATAGGTTTAAACGAAAGTTCATAATCACCCAATTGATGAGACATCCACAGAAGTTGTGCAGAACATTGTCCAATAGCAATGTATTCAGCTTCTATAGTGGACAAGGCGACTGATGATTGTTTTTTACTGTTCCAGGATATTAATGCCTTTCCTAGTATTGACAAGTGCCACTTGTGCTTTTTATATCTTCTTTATCACCTGCAAGATCAGCATCTGAAAAACCTTCTAATTTAAATGAGTTAGAGCGAGGATACCATAGTCCATGAGATACTGTTCCAATGAGATATCAATGATTCTTTTTGCAGAGTCAGATGTGACTCCTTGGGAGCGGACTAAAATCTGACACATTTATATACGCTGAACATAATATTTAGTCGACTTGCTGTCAGATATAGTAGTGATCCAATCATTCCCCTATATTTGGTTTTGTCGACTGGAGTGCCTTGTTCGTCTTTGTCTAAATTTGTAGCAGGGCTCATAGGAGTGCCAATTAATTTTGCATTGCTCAGGCAAAATTTTTGAATTAGCTTCTTCGTATATTTAGTCTGACAGATAAAAGTTCCTTTTTTGGTTTGTTGAATTTGTAGACCAAGAAAGAACTTGAGTTCACCCATCATGCTCATTTCAAACTCACTTTGCATAAGATTTGAAAATTCCTTGCACATAAGTGGGTTAGAACTACCAAAAATAATATCATAAATATAAATTTGAATAGTGAGATTACCTTCTGTCGATCGTTTAATGAACAAGGTAGTGTCTATTTTACCTCTGGTAAAGCCATGATCAATAAGAAAAGTACTCAACCTATCATACCAAACACGTGGAGCCTGTTTCAACCCATATAATGTCTTAGTAAGCTTGTATACATGGTATGGAACTTTTGAATCCTCAAAGCCTGGAGGTTGTTTTACAGAGACTTCTTCCTCGATGAATCTGTTCAAAAAGGCTCTTCTGACATCTATTTGAAACAACCTAAATCCTTTAAATAATGCGTATGGCAAGAGAATTCGTATAGATTCGAAGCGAGCTACTGGAGCAAAAGTCTCAT
Organism: Nicotiana glauca; assembly: GCA_026770625.1. Classification (NCBI taxonomy): domain Eukaryota; kingdom Viridiplantae; phylum Streptophyta; class Magnoliopsida; order Solanales; family Solanaceae; genus Nicotiana; species Nicotiana glauca. Next base: position 12,924 of record MU677824.1, read on the forward strand.
CATAGTCGACTCCTTCTTGCTGTGAATAGCCCTGAGTAACTAATCTCGCCTTATTTTTTATGACCTTTCAATCCTCGCTCAATTTGTTTCTGAATACCCATTTTGTTCCGATCACAGACACATTATCAGGTTTGGGTATTAGTTTCTGCACTTGATCTTGCTGAATTGATCCTTTTCCTCTTGCACGACTTGCACCCAGCTTGAATCCTTCAGTGCTTCCTCTACCTTTTTTGGCTCAACTTGAGAAATCAATGCAATATTTGCTTTCTTTTTTAGGGCAACCCTGGTTTTCATTCCTTTGTTTGGATCCCTTATAATATATTTCTGTGGTTATTCGGGTTCGCCTCTCCATTCATTTATTCGGACTCTATTTGTAGTCGATTCTGCTTGTTGATATGGAGTATTGTTGTTGTTTTCTATAATTGACTCAATCATGCCAGACATGTTAGTCGACTCCTGTGGTTTTCCTTTGTCCTGAGCTTCTTGAGTTTGCTTTTCGTCACCTGCATTGGTTCCTTTCTCGGCCAAGGGATTATTTTCATCGAGTATAACATGTATAGATTTGTCTACACATAAAATACGTTTACTATAGACTCTAAAGGATCTGCTATTTAATGAATAGCCAAGAAAAATACCTTTGTCACTTCTTGGATCAAACTTTCCCAGATTATCCTTACCATTATTATGAATAAAATATTTGCTTCCAAAGGGATGAAAGTAACTGATATTTGGATGTTTACCTTTCCAGAGTTCATAGGAGGTCTTTTTTAGAATTGGCCTTATGAGGCAACTGTTGAGGATGTGACATGCAGTACTTACGCCTTCTGCCCAGAAATGGTTTGGCAATGAATGTTCTAGTAGCATGGTTCTCGCCATATCTTGGAGATTTCTGTTCTTTCTTTCCACAACCCCATTTTGTTGTGGTGAGCGTGGTGCAAAGAAGTTGTGAATGTATCCTTGATCGTTACAAAAGTCTTCAAAAGCTCTGCTTTCAAATTCACCTCCATGGTCACAATGAATTTTTGAGATCAGATATCCCTTTTCTCTTTCAATCCTTTTGCACAAAACATCAAAATTTCTTGAGGCTTCATCCCAATGAGACAGGAAAATTACCCAGGTGAAACGTGAAAAATCATCAATAATAACAAAAGCATATTTCTTACATCCTATGCTAGCAGTTCTAGTAGGTCCAAATAAATCTATATGAAGTAATTGAAAAGGTTTCGAAGTAGACACCTCATCTTTATTTTTGAAAGATTTTCTAGTTTGCCTACCTATTTGGCATGCATCACAAATATGAGTTCTAGAAAAAATCAGTTTAGACAAGCCAATAACTGAATCATGTTTGGAAATTTTTTCAATCAAATGCATGCTCGCGTGGCCAAGTCTTTTGTGCCATAACCAAGGATCATCAGAAATAGAGGTTCAGCAGATGTGGCCATCTATATTTTCCAATCCATCAATTATATAAACATTTCCATACCTTTTTCCAGGGAGGATTATCTTACCTGATTCGTCTTCAATAGCACATCCTGTTCTTTTAAACTTTACCTCATAACCTGAGTAACAGAGTTGACTTATACTTAGGAGATATTAGTTTAGGCCATCAACAAGATATGCTTCAATAGTGTCACAATTGTTGTTGAAGGGAATTGTTCTAGTGCCAACTATTTTTCCCCTTCAATCGTCTCCAAATCTTACACTTCCTCGATCGATCTTTGTAACTTCTTTGAGCAAGTTTTTATCACCTATCATGTGACTAGAACATGCAGTATCTAGATACCATTTTCCTTTGCGGCTTATTCTGTGGTGTTCCTGCAAAACAAGATGATCACTTTCTTTTAGGTACACAAGCTTGGTTGGGTCCTGGTGAGTTAGCGTTACTAGGTTCAGGATTTTTTGGCTTCCAAACCCATCCTGGCATATTAGATTTTAAAAATTGACAACCATAATATTTATACCCACTTTTATTTCAACAGTGACATTTACCGCCAGACCTGCTTTCAGGTCTTTCATAAGTGTTAGAACTAGCCTATATAGAATTAGCTCGTTTCTTCCTAGTTGACTTGTAAGTCATCTGGCCCAACCGATTGGTCGATTTGGTTCTGATTGGTTCCTTTCCAGTTGACTTGTAAGTCGTCTGGTTTGACCTGACAGAACTGTGACTGGAGTTTTTGCGCAAGTTGTTAAGTTGTATTTACAATTCCTCAAACTCTTCTTGAATTACTTGTTTTTTGATTTCACATACTTCATGTTTGAGTTTCCAGTCTTTGACTTCCTTAGTAAGTCTCTTAAGTTCATTCATCATTCTTTGTGACTTATTTAAGGCAGAGTCAAAAATATCCTGCAATTCATTACATTTTTCACAGTCATAAGATTTTACCTTGCTAGTTTCACCTCATGCCAGGAAATAGTTTTCATCATCTGAATCATCTTCATCTGTCCAGCACCCTGAGGTTTTGCTTATTTCATTTCCCAGAATTATCATAAAACAAAGATTTGCTATTTTCTCATGGTCTAATTCATCCTCATCGCTTCAACTTCCGAAAGATTTGTTCTTGTTGAAGCCTCTATAGATCTTTCTTTTTAGTTCTGGATATTCAGCTTGAATGTGCCAAAATTTTCCACATTCATAGCATTTTCCGTTGTTCTTGTCCTGTTTATTGTATTGCCTGGATCGTCTTGGTAGTAATCTTCCTTTCTTTTTGTTTTTGTATCTTCTCATCAGTCCATCCATATTTCGAGATATCATAGCAATCTCTTCTTATAGAGCTTCAAGATCATCGATTTCATTTTCAGCCAATTTAGTAGAGGCTTTGAATGCAACTATTTTCTTTTTCTCCTCTTGATTTGTCTTTTTCAGATGCGTCCATTCAAAAGTAATGAGTTCTCCTCGTAGTTCATCATAGTATAAATTTTTATGTCTTGAGATTCCAGCGTGACTACTTTGGTCTGCCAAGTGGTTGGCAAACTTCTAAGAATTTTTCTGACTTTATCCCCACTGGTGTAGGGCTTGTCAAAAGCTTTTAAATCACTAATTATCTTACTAAATCTGAAACACATTTCCTCAATATATTCTCCTTCTTTGATTGAGAAAAGTTCGTAGTCATGAACTAGCATGTTGGTGTGAGTTTCCTTTACTTTGCTAATTCCCTCATAAGTGACCTCAAGTTTGTCCCACATCTCTTTGGCTGTATCACAACTTTATATTTTCTCATATTCTTCACCACTTATAGCGTTGTGAAGTAGATTCCTTGCCTTGTTGTTCTTTTGTATAGATTCTAGCTGCTCCTTTAAGTATGAGTATATGTCATAAGGATCAGCGAGTGGTGGAGTGCTAGCAGGTAGTGGATAATTTCCCTTTTTGATGACCCTCCATACTTTAACATCGTATGCTTTGGCAAAGATTTCCATTCATACTTTCCAGTGAGAGAAATGTTGTCCATTGAAGTATGGTGGTCTAACTTGTGAAGTTCCTTCCTGAAAGAGAGCTCCTATGATAACCTGATTTGCCATGATCTTTTCTCACAAGCGTTAAGTAAAAAATAAAATGTGAGCCTAGCTTGGATACCAATTGAAAGTATAAGAGGGGTGTGAATTGAAAATTATTTAAAATAAATCGCTTATAAGTTGACTTATAAATAGAGTAGTCGACTAGATATGTTAATTAAGAAGCTATGATAACTTAAAGTAAAATGAGGAAAATAATTGCAGGAATTAAAGACACCAGGATTTTATACTGGTTCGGATTCAATGTGAATCATAATCCAGTCCCCTTGGGTTGCAAGGGAGTTCTCTTCTAGTAAATAAGTTTCTTTCGAGTACATATGTAATGTATATCGCTCAATTTCTCTAGAATACGTTTTGATACAATGCCTCACCAGTTGTGTACCGTATTTCTATCCCTGACTTGTTACGCAGCAGATTTAAGCTATTATGCTTGTTTGCAGTAGAATAAAGAGAGTGTTTTGGTTTGATAAAAGTATGTCTAGACTAGGGTTTACAAGGGAGTATTTATACTATGATGAATGATAGAGGCTTGTAAACCCAAGGGTTTTGATCCTTGAAAAGAATTTATTCTTTCCAGGAATAAAGAGTGAGTCGTTAGCTTCACTTGATTTTCTCTCCTTCGGCAAAGGATTGCTTTGCGTGATTTCTCTTTGGTTGTTGGATTTTCCAAGAGCGATCACTTCCTAGATCTTCTCGCATCTTTTATTCTTCCGTGATTCTGTCTTGATTATTCCAGCTCCGCTAATCACTGATCTTCTCGTGCCTTGATTATTCCAATTCCGTTAATCATGATACTGCTGATTTGATGCCGATTTTATTTCCCTAGATTTATGAAGTTGATCCTGATTTGCTGATCTCATGTAGATTTATTTCTTTCCTTGTAAATCCTTGTGAGTGAGTTCTTCCCTTGTTCGTCATGAACCATCCCAGCAGTTCTTCTTTACTTCTTTGAGTTCTTGTACATGTATATTAATTACATCATCAAAACATGATCTAACAATTTAGTCATCTGATGCTATTCATGTTGCCTAAGAATTTATGACCTCCCCTTCAAAACGAAATCTTGATCTTGCACACGCAAATCTCAATCCCACATAGCACACCACATCTATCATGTCATCATATGAAAAGTACGAGGATCCCATAATCAACTCTGAGTCACAAGCAGAATATATACTCGGTCAATCGAGAACATTCCATTTGGTCCAATCCAGGAGAAGATCACAATACACAACACGCTCTTCGTGCCAATAGGAAATATCCATCTCAAACTGCGGTAAAAACCATCGAGAACTATTCGAAACCCACTTGCACATAACCAAGCCATTAGAACTGAATATCTCTAACTCAACCGAGCCACGCAGGTCGCCGAACCCAAGATTATTTCCACAAAACACCTATTAAAACTCACCACATCATGAGTACCCAAAGAACTAATCATATCCATTATCGTATTGATCTAACCTAGTACCAAGTTCTCCCATTACTCCGAGTTCCATCGAAATTACCCTGAAGGTGACACTTCTCCTTTCCAGAACACCACGATCCTTAACCAAAACTCACCCCACGAGATGCTAAAGTAAAATCACACCACCCTAAGGCCCATAAGTCGTTGTAGTCCCCCCTTAAGCACTACAAAGGTACCACAACCGGGACACCCACTCTAAAAAGATCTCATGTGAGCCTAAAGTTGTTTCCTTCATCTTCTTGATACTGAAATGTATAATCCATATGATATAGAAATATCGTGAATCTCGACACCATCCAATGTAAATCTCATTTTCTAGCCATATACAAATTTGAAATATTCTCAATTGCAACATTTAGATCTTGAACCCATTGGGACCTTCTCGAGAGTCATCTACTTTGCTCAAATCTCAGTTGCACAGCCTAAACAGGTTGTACGACATGTGCCTATTAGCACGACAATACCCAAAAAAGTAAACACACTTTTACGCAACCAAGCAAATTCCTACTCCAAGCGCACTAAATCCTTCACGAATAGCAACTCAGTCATTCCATGATTCACATATACTTTTAAATTGTAATACATCATTAATCCAGAAACTTTCTTGCTTAAGTCATCCTCAAAACAAGCCTCTACAAGTCATAATCGATCTACAAATATGCCTCAGACGGAAACAAATTCAACACATAACCGTGCAATCAACTCGTCAATAGCAGACTCCCCCACTTGGCTCAAAGCCATGGAATAAAACATATGATAACTCACAATAACCATACCCCATTACTGCCATAATCCCGTTATGAGTTTTAACTAAATCATTCTTAAGCTTATGTAATACCAACCATATAATACTTAAAATTATCTGCTATGTTCGCGGTCATCCCCGTGATTGTCGGGTCAACTATTATAACCTATCCAAACTCAAATCACACAAATATAACCCACTGGTAGAAAAGAATGCCTTTGCACAACATCATAAGGATCATACATTCGTAGATTACCCCGCAGGTGATAACCCACTTGTTTAACCTTAAATTTACATCTCTCTGTACCATTTCATAGCCACAACTACTATGCAATCACCTAATCTTTCTGTGTCTGAACTCATCAATAAGCCCTGATACTCTAATTCGTTCCACAATTACACTACTCAAAAGATCCTTTAATACACTTATGTCTCGAGACTATATATCACATCAAGGAAGAAATGAAGCACCCAATAGTCCTTTTCACATCTCAAGAAAGCTCTTCCGTTACATATAAACATCCGAACACATCCCGTAGTCACATCATACTCATCATATATCCATCCATCCACTAATAGAGCCACAAGTTCCACTCATAGGGGCATTACCGGACATGGAAGTCATACTCACACAACTGAAACTACTAAGCCTTAGTTGCGACCTAAACTTGGCCTTAAGTCCTCCAGACTAGCCCATCACAAAACACAAAAAACAAATCTCGTACCTCATCTATGGAATTCCATAACTCGTCAATGTACAACTGATACTAAGCGCTCACATACATATAAGTATGAGTAGAAATAATTCAAACAGATACACTTCGATCTGAATTAATGTCGCACAATAAAGAAAGAAAGATGGAAGGTTTTTCCTAAATTCCCTGTAGCCTCTCGAAGATAGGTATGTACGTCATCATACTGATCCCTTTCGTCTTAGAAGAGTTAGGGAAGGCAAAGGAAGAAAGCCGAACATGTGTTAGGGTTCTGATGGAAGATACTATTGAGGTTATACACCAAGTGCTCTCTCGAATTTGGATCTTACCACCCAAAACGTTTGTCTGTACAAATGATCTAGGCCCTTGAAACCAAGAAATTCTAAAGTCAATGGAAGAAACCTCGGGTCTCTATAAAACATAATGAAAAGCCCGAGTGGAAAGCACAAACAAAAGGAAAGAGTTTTGTTCTTGTTCTAATAGTTTTGTTAACGCTTTCTAATCTGCTTTCTATCTTGTACACAACTTCTTTTCCCTTTCTTCTTCGCCTAACAAGAATCTAATAGACACTTTCTCATGACTAATAAAACCTATGAATCTAGAGCTCTGATACCAGCTTGTCACAACCCAAAATCTAACTAGCCATGATGGCACCTAACCCAACCCGCTAAGTAAGCCAATTAACAACTATCTAATTTGATGAGATTTATTGAGACAAATAAATTATAAACTAAATGGACCTTTATATATTTTCCAAGGACTGATAGTATAAATTATGAGCTTCTAAGATTTAGAATTGACAAAGCTAGAATGAAATAAAGTACATCATCTGTTTGGAATATACATGAACAAATTAAAAGTCTACAATTACCACGGTCAAGAGGCAGCTATGACCGGAATGCATATGCATCTTCAAATCCAACTCCCTTCGTACACAGCAACATCAACATCAAACATCTAGACGCAGGGTGCAGAAGTGTAGTATGAGTAGAACCGACCCCATGTAATCAATAAGTAACAAATCTAACCTTAGGTTGAAAGTTGTGACGATATGGAAAAATGGTCGTAGTCTAACAACAATAGCCAACACCAAATCATAACAACATAATAAAAGTTATAAAAGAAGTAAATTTGAGATATAATGCTTAGCTCGTTCACAGTTCCAAAAAGTAGGCAAGCTTTTCAAGTATATCAGTGGAAACCCAAATCTTTTACAAATGGCTCGAGGAAAATACATCTCTATGCCAACATGTTAATGTGTATGTGAAGTCATTAAGGTTGAAATATCATACAACATGATAAAAATGCATCTTTATGCCTGTATGTGATGTGTGCATGTCTAATGCAATGCAACTCAATGATCAAACCATATGGATACTCTTAAAGTATCAATTCACTCTATCCTTCCAATCACTCTATCCTCACATTCACTCAGTCTCGCCGTCACTCATCATTCACAGTCATTCGACACTCGTACGCAACATTGTACAGGGCAGATCCAGCAAAAAATCAATAACAACTATGCTCACTATGAGTATGTAGACTCCGGAGGGGTAGATCCAGCCCAAGCTCTACAATAAGCCCATCATGGCATGAACCAATAAAGCCTATTGCAGCATGCAGCCCGATCTCATCATGAATCAATAATACTTGCTGCAGCATACAACTCGATTCTATAAATATCACTCACAATCCGGTCCTCAAGCCCCAACTCAATCATCAATCTCTCCAGTTTCTCGGGCTCACAATGTCACGAAACTCAGTCTAAAAATGATGATATGGTGTATCAACAAATAGCAACAGAGACTGAGAAATGATATGCAAATGAACGAGTATGAGTGAATATGTAACTGCAATGAGAGCAAATAACTCAACAACAAAAATGACCTCAGTGGGTTCCAATATGATAAGCATATAGCATAGACATGGTTTCGAGCATGGATCACAACTCAATCACTCTAACACGTATAAATTGCATGAATAGGAACAAGTTTAATTCACTACAGAGTACCACAAAATCAATCGAGTCGTAATTCACATGGTGCATTCCCACACGCCTCTCACCTAGTATGTGTGTCACCTCAATACAAACACATAACACGTATATTTAGGGCTTCATACCCTCAACACCAATTTTAGAAGTGTTACTTACCTTGAAAAAGCTTAATCCAATAGCGAACAAGCCACAATACTCTAGAAATGCCATCCTGCACATATCGACCTCCGAACGGCTTAAAACTACCCAAAAGCAACTCAAGAATATCAAATAATGCCAAAGGAAACAAACCCAATCGATAAAGGTCGAATCTTTAATCAAAAGCCCAAAATCAACAAAAAAGTCAAATTCAGGCCCGCACCTCGGAACCTAACAAAACTCATAAAATCCGACAACCCATTCAATTATGAATCCTACCACACTAGTTTCACGCAAATCCGAATTTGAATTGATGTTAAAAATTCAAAAAATCAATTTATGAAACTTTAGACAAAACCCTTCATTTTTCTCTTTAAAATTCATAATCCAACTGCCAAAAACGAAGATCGATTCATGAAGTACAACCAAAACCAAGTAGAGAATACTTACCCCAATCCATATGGCAAAAATCTCTTCAAAAATAGTCTTAATTCGAGCTTCATATCTACAAATATGCAAAAATGGCCGAAACCCCCAAAAATGGAGTACGTATAATCACTAGAAAGAAATACACTACGCGATTACGGGAAATTATTCACGATCGCGAAGAACAAACTCAGCAGCCTCCAAAAATACCCTACGCATTCGCGAAAAATTACATTCAAATGTGATGATCATGTGCACCTGCACTACGCGATCATGACAATATCAATGCGAATGAGAAGAAGAAGATCCCCATCCCCAGCTTCACAACTCAACTCTATGCGAATGCGGGCTGACCAATGCAAACACATTTCTCAAGCCCCACAAGAACCGCGAACGTGACTCAAAACTCGCGAACGCAAAGAGATAAAACAACCCAGTTCCAAAATCCTTATTCACGATTGCTATGGCTCCCACGTGAATGCAATTCACTACAGACATCAGCAAATACCAGCAATCAAAAAATGAGAGGAAATAGTCCGAAAGCAATCCGAAACTCACCTGAGTCCCTCACGACCCCGTCAAAATATAACAACAAGTCACATAATATAACACGGACCTATTCGAGGCCTCAAATTATGCATAACAACATCAAAATAATGAATTGCACCTCAAATCGAACATAATGAACTTTAAATCTTTCAATTCCAAAACGCGTGCTGAAACATATCAAATCAACCAAGAATGTGCTCAAATTTTGTGCACAAGTCCAAAATGACATAACAAAGGTACTCCAGTTCCTAAAATAAGTATCTGAACCTGATTTTATCAAATTGATCTCCCAGTAAAACTTATGAACTTTTCAAACCCTCAAATTTCAAATTTCACCATTTAGCGCCTAAATCTTCTAGAAATATCGAAATGTAAATCAAGGCATATGTTCGAGTCGGAAATCACCACCCGAACCTAACGGTACCATCAAAACTCCAATCTAAGGTCTAATACTGTATTGTCAAACTTAGTCAACTATCACAACCCAAACCGGTGGGGCGCGATGGTCACTCAGTACCTTACTCAATCGAGTACCAACATAGCATATCTTTTTATGTCATACTACCATAGATAACTGATACGGAAGGCTGACATGAGATAAGTATCATACAACATATGATACTAACTTATACATAAGACACACGGGCCTATAAGACCAAAGTAACAACTCATACACTGAACATAGGTAGAAGGTCATACAATCTTTTACGTACATGATATCTGTCTACAAGACCCTAAGAATACATAATATTCATAAAGGTCGGAAAAGAGTCCCCCCAGACCAATAAATGCACGTATAAATCATACTAACCAAAAAAGCAACCCCGAAATAAATGGAGCACACCAACATCTTCCACGGAGCTGATAGCCTACTTGGAGGGCTCTCGACGTGTCTATCGCGACCTACGAGCATGAAATGTATCATCCCTAGTCAAAAGGTATGTCAGTACAAATAATGTACCAAGTATGTGAGGCACATAAATAAGTACATAACAGATATGGAAGAAATATAGAATAAATGACTCAACTTGTAAGTCTGGATTACTCTATAATTTATATAATAATTATACTGTCATGCATATGCGTATGAATGTCATGCTGTGCATAGGTTACATGTTTCATAACCTCACCAAGCCTCTGAGGTCATCCCATCATATCATCTTGACTGTTATGGGAAAAATCATCACCGTATACCAGCTGATCAGGTGGTGGTACATATATAACGCCATAACCTTTTCCCATATCCCATATACATATATACACATATACATACGGTATATAATTCCATCTGGTCATGCGTCAATGTGCATTTATAAATGCATGAAATGTATATGAAATACATTAATAAATCTCTCGGTACATCATAAGATCATTATGCATCTCATAAATATTATGAAATAAACTTTATCAACTTATGTATTTTTGAGACCCATGAACAAATGATAGAGTAATACGAGACATGGGGAATCAAGAACATAAGTATCTCTAGTATTCCTATGAATGGAATCATTTATGGAAATAGTGTATTTGCTTGTTTCGTTCTTGTCGTATAGATCATGCCAAAAAGAAAGAAGGGATAGCCTTAACATACCTGAACCGATTCTCTTGACAAACCCTCCAACACACATTAATTGTGTCAAAACATGTAACAGCAAGATCAAAATAGGGAACAATCTGTATGATATTCTTAAGAAGGATTGTACTATACTCCCTTAAAATCGCAAAATTCCGTTGCTATTATGCAATATAATTTCGTATGATATTTTGCTTAAGATCCGTTACTTGCTGAATATAACCATCTTTAATTTGTCATATAAGCCTCGCATTACTATTGAACATCTTGAGCTAATCATGTTTCTTAAGAATGAAGGTGTGATTCTCAATTCTCATATTCTCATCTTTATCTGATTGCAAGAATATTGACAAATATTAACGAACATCATACCACACTAGAGCTGCAGATTACAAATATAGACTACAATTATTCTAAACACTTATCAAAGTTCACATCTTGTGTTATCAATTGAGGTTTCCACCTATTTAAAGATGACTCTTAGTCATGAATTATGACTAAGAGTCAAACGTTTGGTGTAGTGGTTTGCTGCTTCATTGGATCTTATCTAACAATCAATTAATTTAATTAGGTAATATATCACTACTCGATAATTAATCAATTACTCGTATAATTAAGAATTGTCTCCAATTACTTAAAATTCTACTTATTTTTAATACACTTATCGTACTATCATGGTCATATGGTACCTTGTATGGTACTAGTCCATAAATATTGGGTATTATTCCTCGGCTCCTATTTTATCCCAATATGCCAAATTGGACGAAAATTGATTTTCGATGACTTGCTTTCCCTCCCACCTTCACGAATTTACTTATAACTTGTTTGAAATAGCATAATATTTACAATTTCATATAATCTCACTCCCGATCTTACATCGATTAACTTATGACGAAACTTCAACATACAAAAATTTGGGATGTAACGTCATTCCCCTTTAGAATATTTCTCCTCAAATGTTGACAGATGCACTTATCATTCTCATAACATATATTTTTTATGAATACTTTAGTGCACCTCTTGTCATCTAGGCAATTGTTCTATGAATAAGTCCAAAGGCTAGGGCTTTCCTCCCTTTAGTCCTCTTCCTCATATCACGACTTTGGTCATGATCTTTTCAATCTCGTGACTGTTGCTACCTTCTATCATGCAGTCTGTAGGACTTTGACCTTGTAAGTGTGCTTACGTGACTCTTCTCCCCTTTTTCCTCTAGCTTCCAGCCAATCTCTAGGCCTCACTTCGCAAACATATACAGAGCTTGATGACATGTCCCTCTGGGCGTTTGTAGGTATACTAAAGTTCTTTTCTCGGTATTGTTGAAATTACGATCATTGCAACATCTTGTTTCATAATGATAACGTCAAAATCCACTATTAAAAAGTAAATGGACACGATTGCATGTAATATAATTTACCCAACAATGAGTCGGGGTAGAATCCAATAGAGAACAATATGTTGACGATTAGGAATGTAAAAGATATATCACTTGTTATTCAATGCCAAACACTTAGAACTGATTTGAGAAAATATCTATTCCTAAATGCAAAAATGTAAACTAACCTAGAAAGGAAGTAAAATGATCAATGGCCACAAGTATGGATGCATCGATAATTACACTCAAGTGACGATCCAATGTATTTCATGATTTTAAAAATATGAGCGAGTTTATGTTAATTAGCCTCGGGCAATAATTCTATATTAACTTATTCCAAACACTAACAAGACTTCCTAATTGAATTATCCCTAAAATAATTAGGAGATTAAGCACACCCCGACATGGCTACAAGTAGTTTAATCCTATCCCTAGGTAGAATATATAAAATGAGGGTTAAAGCCTCAAGATCTTGTTAATAATCTTTTCCAATCCCAAATAATCTTTCCCAAAATTAATTCGGAGTCAATGCGCGAGTCATAGGGTTAGCTAATCCCTTTGGAAACATTAAAGAACAAGAATAATTAAAGTAGCAATAACTCACTTTATAAAAAGATAAAAAATCATTCAAAACATAAGCACAACAAGGTATTTAATCCACACTTTGAATATGATTATTTCCATAAATAAGATTCAAGTGTTGGACACAATAGTACACACATAGATATTAATGCAAAATAAGGAAATGAAGAAATGAATACAAATGAGTAAGAAATTCTTAATCACAATCTTCAAAATTCAAGTGTAAGTGCATAAACCCTAGCTTCCAAACTTGTTCTCTCTAGACTTAAGACTGAAAATAAGCCAAAAGATCCTTTAAAAATGAGCTAAGTCGGGTATTAAATGGTTTGGGGCCAAAAAATATAAAATTCCATTTTTGCCCAGAACTGCCCACAAAATAAACTATGCGTTCGCATACGATCTCATGCGTTCACTGTGAATAATTTCTCCAAGTTATACGAATGTGTACAGTGTCCCGCATTCACATAGCTCAGTTTACCAGCCTTTGACTGGGTTTCTTCTTCGATTTTTCCTTTTTGTAGCACTTTTTGACTTATTTTCTTCTATATCTTCTCCAAATCATAGGATACCTAAAATGTGCCAATAAACCTCAGAAAATACCTTAATTTCTCATCAAAATCATACAAAACCCTAAGTATTAAGAAGAGATAAGTTGGTAAAATAATAACTTATCAAACCACCAAACTTAAACTATTGCTTTTCCTCAAGCAATTCAAATACTAAGAACATCCTTCACTAAAATTATCAATTAAGCTTAATGGCATACCAAACATCATTTCAAGTCAAAAAGGTACAAATTAAACACAATCTAATGTCTTTGGTTGGTACCAACATATAATCCAAAGCATATGAATTAGCAAGTTCTCACAAATTTTATTTCAATTCAAGGGCTAAAACACTACATTAATCAAAGTGGCAACCAAGTAATGACATTAAAGCTTCAAATTTTGCCTCATTTTCACAAACAATTTTCTTTTATTCATTCCTCTCAATTGGAGATTGGATGAAGTTCACAACTCAAAATTTTTATGTGCCCTCACACTTAAGATAGAATCCCAACTTATAAATTGAAATTTAAACACACATGGGATATCAAATGGAAACAATTAACTCTCACTCTCTCAAAGATGTTCAAATGCACAAAAGTAGTGCTATAGGCTTACCCTTCATGTATTTCTCCCCTAATATAGACACACTTGATTCAAAATCAAGTAGAACTTATAGGATTGTAATGTAGGCTTTTTGTTAAGATATGGAACAGTTTAGATAAGAATGACTCAAAATCTTTGTAAGCACTACATTTTGCAACAATTAAAGCACGCTTCCTTCAAAAATATTTTTCATTCTTTCTTCACTTTTCATTCCACACCTAATCTTCCCTTTATTCACAACTTCCTTTTTTTTCTTCTTCCTTCCTTCTCTTTTTTTATTTACATACTTTTTCAAAATCGAGGAATGTTCCACCTTTTTTTTTTACCTTTCACCTTTTAATCAACTTCTACATCACAACTTTTTCAACATTCACCCCCAAACTTAAGCTTTTAGCCTATATTTACACTTTTAAAGTACTAAGGGAGGTTGGTTGCCAAAATCTAGATCAATAAATAACCAAGAATTAAAGGTTGTAACATCGTTGCCAAAGAAAAATTTTAAAGGCTCAAAAGGAGTTGACTAGGGACAATATGCAAAGGTAGGAAAATTAAGGCACAATACCGGTCCAAGGAAGGCTTAATATCATTTTTCAAATCAAGTTAGTCTATGATTTCGCTTTGAAGCACATTCTGGGCAAGTTCTAGACCACAAATGATGCAAAAAAATTCACAACAAATCTCACCACACATGGCACATGTAATCTCGAATGACATATAAATCAAAAATCCAATTAAAATTAATGAACCCGAAGAAAATCACATATAGCCTAAAAGACTATCTAATGAATCAAAGATCCGAAAATATAACCTAAAAGTCACAACAAGAATTATCACTTCAATTATTTTTCATTTTAAAGATCAGAACTTTACATGCCAAAGTTTAAATTATGTTGGTACCAAACAAGCCACTTGGTTTATGGACAAAGATTAAACCCAATAACCACTTTATTCATAACTAGCTACTAAACTAAAAAATGTATATTTACTTTATAAAAATAAAGAAAAATTAAACAAGACTAATCCCTTAAGAAAGTTGTCACGGCATCCATCTGTAGGGAAAAGTCACCCAGTTCAACAAAAATAAATTTCTTGGAAAAGAACAGTGGTAGAAAGAAAAACCAAGGAGTTTTATTAATACTACTATACAAAAAAATATAAACCAAAATAAACACAAATAAAAACACGAAAAATAAAAGCCAACAAGAAAATGCTAATTCTACAAAATATTACTAATATACTAACAATGTTAACAAATCCACTTAAGTTCACAAAAAATGATCATGCTCCACATACTGCTCTACAAACATACATCAAATATGAGCCACCCCTAACCTAAAGTGTTGCATTGTCCCCAATGCAACTAATCAAAATAAGATAAAATGAAAGAGGTGCCCCCTGAAACTGCATCACTCGGAGCTGGAGATGGTAGGTAATTTGAGCTCCAAATCCTCATCATCATCGTCCTCAGAATCATGTGAGCCACAGAATGAACTCAGCTTGTGTATCATCCTCGATAGAAACTTGCTTTTCTTCTTCTCATGCTTCTTGAACTTAATTTGTTGCCTTTCAACTTTTCCTTATCTCCGGCTCATGTCTTCTAACCTGGTTTTGATTGCTTTTTTATCCTGAACTACTTCGTCCAAAGTTGGTGGCTTCTTACTAGTCCCAGGTGAAGTGTTATCCCCAGATGGACAAGAGGGAAAGCCAGCAACAAGCTGTCGAATATGAGTATCTACGCCATAGATTTGATGGGAAATGTGGCACATAATGGGGGGCCCATTAGGAAGTGGAGCCATGAGGTCATGTTGTCCTTATGTAGTTTTGGAGGAACCATCGGCTCCCTTGGCAGTCTCAGCAAACTTCCTATATGAAGGAGATAGCACATCAATTCTTCTCTTTTTCTTCTTGCCAGTTGGCCCCTTTTCTGAGCAACGAATAGATAGTCGTGCCTGGATCCTTCTCAGAATCATGCGGGTCCCTTAGTTTATGCAGTTGTGCTATGATGAATGAGGGAAAGAATAGATTCTTAGACCTCCCATTTTATGCTTCCTAAATTTCACTCAGTATGTGTTGGACCCGGTTCACTGTCAAGTCATCCATAATAGTAGCAATCATAATTGCCTTCTCAGGCGTCACCTCAGTCTCATGTCTAGCTGACACGATTCTAGCATAAATAATAGATAGCCAAGTCTTGGCTTTATCTATAAAATCATAAGAACCAACCCCTTTGTGCAATCTTTCCCAATTCGGTACTATCCCTCATAAAGCTTCTCCACCAACCATTAGTTTCCTCTCTCTCTTCCTCATTGTCAGCATTGGGAAGTATGTAGTGTGCATTTATTACTTCAGGACCAAAGTTGACCTGCTTTACTTAATAAAGGTGAATATTTCCACTTGAAAATCTATCTTCAAGGCGGTGGCATAAAACTCACGAACTACTGTGTAGTTCACTTTAATTGGTTCAGGAGCAAAGAACATCCATCCATTGTCAGTCCAAACAGATGCCCATTTATTTTACAATGCTCTTTGATATGAGTTTGTCATAATTTATTTCACATTCAGCAGCTATGAATCTGGCCTGATCAAAATATTCTTCGTCTATAGCTTTGGGAGCAGGATCTTGTGCAATTTTCACATTTTCTGAGGCCATTTTATACTCAAAGTACCTGCAAATGTAGACCACATGCGTAACGACCTGACTGATCGTTTTGCCTTTTAGAACCTCGTTCCCTTAAATAAAAAATTCCCGTGCTTAGTTTAGCTAAATAATGACTTGCGGGGATGGTTGGTTCGGGAGTTGGAAGAGTTTTGAGTGAAATATGTCCAATTGTTTCTTTAAGATTCTCATAAAAGACCAAGTTTGACTTCGGTCAACTATTTGGGAAAACGGACCCGGACTCATAATTTGACGCTCCCGAAGGGTCCATGGGAAAATATGGGACCTAGGCGTATGCCCGAAATCGAATTCCGAGGTACCTAGCCCGAGTAATGAATTTTTTATTTGAAATTGTTAATTTGAAGTTTTAAAGAATTAAAGAAACTAAGTAATCATTGATTTCCTAGGTATCAGGCTCGTATTTTGGTTTCAAAGCTTGGTACAGGTCTGAAATATCAGCTAAGACTTGCCCGTAAAATTTGGTGTCAATCCGAGTAATTTAAGGGCATTTTGACCCGTTAGAGGACAATTAAGAACTTGAAGTTCATTAGTTTGATTCATTTGGTTTTAGGGGGTGATTCCTAGATTTAGCATTATTTTGAGGGTTCGAGCAGGTCCGCCTCGTGATTTTGGACTTGTCGGTATGTTCGGGTGGGCTCGGGAGCCCCGAGCGTCAAGCGGACGAGGCTCGAGTGAAGTAGAAATTTGGAGAAAGGGCTGAGTTTGCTGCTTTTGTCATAACTGCATTTGCGGTTCTAGGGCCGCAGATGCGGGACCGCAGGTGCAGTCATGACTCCGCAGAAGCGGCCAAGGGCAATCCAAGCCAGAACCGCAGAAGCGGCTTCCTAGCCGCAGATGCGGGCCTCAGACCGCAGAAGCGGTCCCAGCCCCTTTTGCCTAGTTCGGCAGATGTGGCTCTCCTTTTGCAGGTGCGGGACCGCAGATGCTGTCCCCTAACCGCAGATGCGGAAATTGATGGGCAGTTCAAAAACCATTTTGTGATTTTACACTCATTCTTTGGGCAATTTGGAAGCTCTTGAGAGAAGGTTTCCACTTAGCATAGCAAGGTAAGTTATTCCAACTAATTGTTAGTTTAAATAAATGTATATTAGGTAGATTAAACACTAAAAACTATGTGGAATAAAAGTGGTTAGAGCTTGACCTAGGGTTTTAATAAAACTAAGATTTGACCACGAAATTTGTTATGAAATGAACTAGAAATCATATATTATTGATCCTTAGGTTGTAGAGAATAACTTTCTTCATAAAATCTCGCAATTCGGGTACGTGGGCCCGGGGTCGGAACTTAGAAAATGTATGAAAAAGGTCGGGAAGTTGCTTAAACAGTTAGAATTCGATCTTGTAAGCCTATATTGACTAGTTCTTACTTCATTTAACTAGTTAGTGATCGTTCGGCTCCGAATTGAGGGCTTGAGCTTGTTCTTGATATTGGAAGTGCGCTTTGAAGAGAGGTGAGTCTCCTTTCTAACCTTGTAAGTGGGAATTTTCCTTGTAGGTATAATAATTGAGAAATTGCTACTAAATGCGGGGGCTACGTATGTACTAGGTGACGAGAGTACGTGTGTAGCTACTATGATATTAATTGCTTTGGTAGTTTAGGACCCACATCATGCCTAATTTGTTATTATCTTGATATTAACTTGCTAATATGATCATTTACGATATGCTAGATACTTGGGAGAATTAAATGTGAACATGTGAACTTGTTAAACCCTTGTAAGAATTTATTTGTATATAAATGCGCCTTCGTGTGTATTCTTGATGTTTTCTTGATATTTATGGATTGGACCGATCACCTCGGTGTAATTAGATGCATCTATGGTTCACTCCGTTCGACCCTCGGCAGTGCACAATTTATTTTTTTTGGAGCGGGCCGTCGACCTCGGCATCATTGCGCCTGATACATATGTTAAAGCTTAGACATGACATATTTGCTTGCTAAGTATTTGAACAATGTAAATGGCTGGCTGAAACATGGTCAAGAACATGATTATTGCTTTTCATTATATCCTGTTATTTATTGTAGACTTTCATGTTTAGCATAGCACATTATTATTATATTATCTTGACCTTAGTAAGTATCAAGTCGACCTCTCGTCTCTACTTCTTCGAGATTAGACGGGATACTTACAGGGTACATATTATTTATGTACTCATACTATAATTCTGTACTTAATTGTATAGGATCTGAGGCAGGTTCATCTGGTTACCAGTCCGGTGCGCGTCCTTGAGCTTGTGGCAGGGACTTCCACGGTGAGTTGATCCCTTCCTATGCCACTCAGCAGCCGGATGGAGTCTTCCTTTACTTTTGCTATCTTATCTTTATCTCAGACAGTAGGATAGAGATATTCTTTTATATATTCTACTAGATGCCTATACTTGTGACACGAGGTCTTGGCACACACATATTGGTAGACTTACGTTTTGGGTTGTATAATCATGCTACTTACATTATCTATTGCTTTTGGTTTTGAATCCAAATTGGAGTATTTATTTCACTTAATTATGATAAAAGCAACATAAGAATTTAGTAATGTTTCCGCATTGGCTTGCTTGGAAATGGCGTCGGGCGCCTTCATGACCTATTATGAAAATGGGTCGTGGAAACATGTTAAATGCATGAACGGGGTACTTAATAAATTGTATTATGATGTATCTAGGCCAAAGAAAAGAAAACCACAAAGCAACAGCACAAAATTCTTCAGAGCCATTGTTTTACTGCCAGAAATTTAAGGCAGTGCGATCGCGGTTAGAGCCGGACGATCGCGAAGAGTATTTTTTTTATTCACGGTAGTATCAATATGTGATCGTGGAACAGTCAACGTGATCACATAAGGCAAATTCCCACTATGCGGACTTAGACCTATACGATCGTGGAATTGGGCCTCGTGATTGCGAATGTGTTCTTCCTCGCCCAGTTGAACTTCATTTGGAAATTTTCCCAAACATATGATGGGCATCAAACTTTCACACAAATTTCAGAGAAGTGAGGCACAGATATAACCCTAACTTTTTCAAGATTTAAGAACTCACTCTCTCAGCCAACTTTACCCATCAAGCAAACACACATTCAAACACAATATTGACAGTAAATATTCTAAAATTTCAGCCATAGACATAAAGTAGAGAAGAAAAAGAAATAAAAATGGTTACGCATTCACATTTGTAGCACCAAGAATGGAACTTTAAGAGAGATTAGAGTGACGAAGCACATACGTCTGAGATTAAATCTCGATTGTTGATATGGAATTGAAGAGAAAAAACCTTTTAGATGATTTTGAGGGCTAGAGGAGTGAGAAAACTCGGTTACTATTGGTTAGGCAGAAGTGTTGGCTATTTTCGATATCCAGTGTTTAAAGTTCATGTGACTTACCTGGACCTATGCGATCTCGTGTACGCTTAGGCGATCGTGTAGAGAAAAAGCCCCATTTTTCGCGATCGCTTGACATGTTACGCGACCACATAGTCTCAGCTGAATCCTAATGTTGTGCAAACGTGTAGCCTTTGTGCGATCGCATAGTGGAGCAATTTTCTATTCTGCAATTTTGCACCAGCTACTATTTTTGGCAGCCCATTCACCCCAACTTGTCCAAAAATTTTGAAACTTGGCAGATTGGTTAGAAATAATATAATAAGCTATTTTAAAAAAGAAAATTCCAATAATGAGTAAAGATTTTGAAAAATGATTGGTTGCCTTCCACCAAGCGCCGCATTTAACATTGTGGAACGATAAAAATAACTTTACCACTTTTCTCGCCACTTGGACGATATGTATTGGGCACCCAACTTGGAATCCAGGTTGTGAACATGAGTGGTGGGGTGGTAAGTAGATGATCAAGCTAAGCATCAATTTCTTCATTTCACATTTCTTGGTTTTCATGTGAGGAATGTCATTTTTCCTTTTTGTTCCCTCAAATTATAAAATTTATGGCCTTTGTCTTTCCTCCTTGCAATCACTCATTGACTCGTGCAGTTCAATTCCTATATCACCATACAATTCGAATATTCAAAAATGCTTGGAAGGTGACATCAAACCTCCAAATTGCAATTCTTCCTGGATTTTGACATCCTCTTTTTCCCCCGGACTAGAGTCAATCTCAACTAAATTTTCACTTACACCGGTTGACTCTAATTCCATATTTTTCTTAGCATCACTAAAACTCATGGAGTCATTTGGAAGATGTTCAATTCTTGATTCCTCAATGTAGAGCTCACTTCCTTCCTCGTAGTCGGGCTCTTCTTGACTTCTTTCCACACTCTCAAGTTTGTGGGCATAGTGAGCCTCAGCCAATATTTTCATTTGATTTTCCAAAGTGCAGATATGTTTAAAATTCTGAGTCAAGCTTTATTTCAAGTCCTCGAGTGCAAAGTTGTGCTTCTCCTCATTTTCAAGAATGGTCTCCAACATGAGCATCATCTTCTCATTTTGAGCATTAGAGAGTTCTTCTTGGTTTTGATAAAGTGAAAAGGAAAGATTTTCGGCTTCCACATCTAAGAGAAATTCTTGGCAATCATTAACTTCTAAGACTTTTTAGACCTCTAAAGCTTCAAGCATTTCTCCCATTTGCAAGTTCATCCTTTCAAGTGCCAAGTCATTTTGGAGACTATTTTCCAAAAGCTCCTCCAAGGCACTTTGTTCTTTGTTTCCTACTTCAATTAGGCATTCCAACATGAGCTTGAACTCTCCATTTTGACCATGCTCAACTTCTTCCATTTCCATAGCCCTATCATTTTCATCACAAAAAATAAAATCATCATAGCGGGGGTTTGGGGAACGGAAGGACAAATAATCACAATCATCCTACTGACCATTTTGACGACCATACTTATCACAATTAATCCACTTATGAGTTTAAGATTGTGCGCACAATCCACTACCTAAAGAATTTAAACAATTTTTCTACGAATGTGGTCCTACACAATAAGGACAAGGGTCATCAAAGTATGAATAACTACCATTCGACCAATTTTCATTATATGATGCCATTTTTCAAAAATAAGAATATAAACAAGAAACAAACAAGAAAAATACACCAATTTAAGAAAAATAATCACACAAATATTCACAAGTTTGGACCAAAGCACTTACGCTTATTTCTGAAACAACCTAAATTATGCCAAATTGTTCCCCGGCAACGGCGCTAATTTTGATGACGTCCACATCCACTGCTAAAAAGTAAAAGGACACGGTCGCATGCAATATAAATTACCCAACTATGAGTCGGGATCGAATCCCACTGAGAACAATATTTAGGTGATCAGGAATGTAAGAGAATTATCACTTATTATGCAATGCCAAACACTAAGAATTTTTTTGAGAAAATATTTATACCCAAATACGAAAATGTAAACTGACCTAGAAAGAAAGTAAAATAATCAATGTCTACAAATATGGATGTATCGAAAATTACACTCAAGTAACAATCCAATGTATTTTACGAGTTTACAAATATGAGCGAGTTTATGTTAATTAGACATGGGTAATAATTCTATAGTAGCTTTTCCCAAAGACTAACAAGACTTGCTAATTGAATTATCCCTAAAACGATTAAGAGACTAAGC
The DNA here is from genome assembly GCA_026770625.1 of Nicotiana glauca. Lineage (NCBI taxonomy): Eukaryota > Viridiplantae > Streptophyta > Magnoliopsida > Solanales > Solanaceae > Nicotiana > Nicotiana glauca. The sequence continues at coordinate 35,386 of MU677824.1, forward strand.
ACACCCGGATATGGATACAAGTAGTTCAATCCTATCCTTAGGTAGAATATATAAAATGAGGGTTAAAGCCTCAAGTTCTTGTTAATTAATCTTTTCCAACCCCGAATAATCTTTTCCAAAATTAATTCGAAGTTAATGGGCAAGTCCTAGGGTTAGTTAATCCTTTTAAAAATATTAAAGAACAAGAATAATTAAAGTAACAATAACTCACTCCATAAAAGGATAAAAATCATTCAATACATAAGCACAACAAGATATTTAATCCACACTTTAAATATAATTATTTCCATAAACAAGATTCAAGTGTTGAATAAATTACTACACACTAAGATATACAATATGAATCAAGGAAATGAAGAAATAAACATAAATGGGTAAGAAATTCTCAACCAAAATCTTCAAATCTTCAAGACCAAAGTGTGTGTGCAAACCCTAGCTTCGAACCCTATTCTCTCTAGTGTTTGAAACTGAAAATAAGCCAAAAAAGATCCTTTAGAAATGATCTCAGTCGTGTATTAAATGGTTTGGGGATTAAAACGTAAAATTTTATTTCTACCTTTTCTACCCAGAACTGCTCAAAAAATACACTATGCGTTCGCCTACGATCTCATGCGTTCGTGGTGAATAGTTTCTCCAAGTTATGCGATCACGTGCAGTGTCCTGCATTCGCATAGCTCAGTTTACTAGCCGCTGATCGGGCTTTCTTCTTCGCGTTCGCACTTATTCACATGCGTTTGAGTAGCTTTGCCATCGTTAACCTGTGCGATCGGGTACAGTTTCTTGCGATCGCATAGGGTAATCATTGGCAGTGGTCCATTTTACGTTTTTTAACACTTTTTGACTTGTTTTCTTTTATATCTTCTCCAAATCATATGATACCTGAAATGTGCTAATAAATCTCAGAAAAGGTCTAATTTCTCATCAAAATCATACAAAATCCTAAGTATTAAGAAGAGATAAGTTGGTAAAATACCAACTTATTATAGATCCCGGTGCTCGAGCATTTGGACCATAGTGAGGTTGCTGCCTTCAGTCCAGCGGAGACCCGAGGTAGTCCTATAGACGTCTGTAGGCCTTGACATCCCCTTCTATCATATTTGCTTTTGTACTTACTTATTTCAGAGACAAACATGTATTTTTCTTCGTTCAGACCCTTTTTATAGTATTCTTAGATAGTCCATGACATTGTGACATCAGTTCTAGGTGGAGTTGTATTTTGAATTTCGTACCAGTATTTAGTTGAATTGTTGAATTTATTTCTCTGCACTTTTTATTTTGTTTTTGATCATATGTTAACTTGTGAAATTGTTAAAATATAAGAAAAAAGATAATAAAATCTGGAATTGTCAGCTTGCATAGCTTTCACTAGTAGGAGCCACACGACTCCCAAGAGGGAGAAATTCGGGTCGTGACAAATTGTCCTCTAGGGTTTGAAGATTGATGAGTTTAAAATGAGTGGATGAATTGGATCATTGGATCAAGGACTAAGTAAATTTGGTCTAGAAAATAAAAAAGAGACTAATATATGGAGATAAAACGAGGGTCGTCGAAAATGAGCTGGTGGATTTAAAATTAAAGAGGCATTTGTGATTAATTCGTACCATTGATGAATTTGATCAACGGTCTTGATGGGTGGTGTGATTGGTGTAAAATAAGTGGTGAGGTTTTCCAAAAGGGATGGGTGTTGTGGGCTTAGGGTGGGTCAGGTGCATACGGGATAATATTTTGAGCTAAATGATTGGATATTGGACTTAAATTTTAATTTGAATCATGGCCAATTTAAATAAAAATCTACCAATTGAAATCTAGCCTACTTTATTTTTTTAACCCCACTTTTTATAATTAAATGTTAAACTTATTTAAAATATAATAAAATATAATTAATGGATGTTTTATTAATTAATTACTATAAGCTAGATTTAAATTATCAAACTAATTAAGATAATCGTCGATTAACTTGTGAAAGCTAATTGTTTGATTAATTAAATAGTTATAATTATTTAAGACTAAAGTAATAGAATTATATACTTAAAATACTAATTACTGTTATATTTATTATATTATTAATATTTGAGAAAAAAAGATACTAATAATTTTAAAATACACTTATTATAATATTGTTGATCAATAAGCATAAAAAATTTAATTATATGAAGGGGAGGGTCAAAATTGGTCGTGAACACATTTTGGTAACGTCAACATTGATGTCATGGTCAACCATCACTTCAACTCTTGAAAGATCTTTTTCCAAGCATCTGACCATTGCCTTTTGTATTAACTTGGTCAAGGGATAGGCAAGAGAAGAAAACCCCTCCAAAAAAACACATGTAATACCCAGCTAAGACCAAGAAACTACGAATCTCTATAGGTCTAGTCCAACGCTTCATTACTTCAATCTTCTAAGTATCAACCCTTATTCCATCACTAGAGATAATACGATTCAAGAAAGCGATGGAGTTGCGCCAAATCTCATTTTTCGAAAACTTTGCATACTACTAATGCTGATACATGGTCTGTAAAACCACCTTGAGATGATTGGAATAATTCTCTCGACTTCATGAATACGCAATGATGTCGTCAATGAAGACTATCCTTAAAGAGTATAGGAAAAGCTTGATGAATTGATTCATAAGATCTATGTATACAACCAAAATCGAAAGAGTTTCGACTTCGGGGTTATCGTAGCATTTCATGCCCGTCCTCGAGGAGCTCAAAGGTGAATTAGAAGTATGTCCACGAGGTGCTTCCATCGAGGGAACACATCGATGGTCAATTTCAGAGCAACATAACTCAATGACTGTCATGGAAAGGCAGGAAAGCTCCCAAATATACGTGGTTAAAATTGATCAGGTCTGCAAGAATAGTACAAGTCGGTACTAAGTCATTTTACAGTTGTGCTAGTAGTATTTCCTCGTCATTATTGTATATGTAAGATGTTGGGATCCCCTCCCCCCTCTATATAAAGGGGAACCTTGTCATCTTGTAAAAGGAATCGGATTATTACACAACATATTGAATACAATACAACATTCTTTGTGCTTTGCTTAAACAATTGTTCTTCACATATATTGCTTATTCTTTCATTGTTCATTTATTGTTCTTCATTTATTTCTCATTATTAACCGTAGAAGGCCATCTTTGAGGCCCTGATTATTGTCGATCCTTCATCAATTGTTCACTACCATCAGTCCATCTAAGCTCGAGGCCCTGCTCTAGCCAGCTCGAGGCCCTTCCCTATGGCCCTACTGGTGTGCATGTATTTATTTCTTTACTCACACCTAGAATCTATTGCCTAATAGCTAGCATTAAGATAAATCACATAAATCAAATATAATTGTAGTTATTATTTTCCTGATAAACAGTTTGACATCCACCGTGCGGTTAAGAATAATAGTAATTATTTTGGTGCTAGTTCTCTAATAACACACGTTACTCTTCACACTTTTCTGGTCAAAGATTCTTTGATTTCAGGGTTAATCATGTCTAGCACACAAAATGCACCTCTTCACAACAGTGAAGAACTTGGAGAAAATAGCGGCATAGTGATTGGTGACCACCTGTAAACCCTGAGGGAGTACCAAACGTGGAGCCAGTTGATATCAGCTCCCAGAACATTCTAAACAAAGAAGCAGGCATGGACCCTGTAAAGAACGGAAGCAGGGAAGAGTAGGCTGGAGGCCAAGAAGCACGAGGAGTGGAAGAAGGAATCAACCTCCAAGTCATTTTAAAAATGTTGCAAGCACAACAAATGGTTATTGCTACTGCAAAGTCAATAGAAAACCGCAAGCACAATGGCACTGAAAGCTGCTTCTTGAGCCAAGCAGGCACTGGAGAGATCGAGCAATAATGGGTCAGTAACAGACCCCGCTATTATGAAGATGCTCAAGGATCTCACCAAAAGACTTGAATTGGGAGAAAAGAAGATTGAAGATAATGATAAAATAATAGAGACTTATAACTCGAAGGTCAATAAGATCCCTGGAGCACCCCTAATTCTAAAGGGTATAGATTCAAAGAAGTTCGTGCAGAGGCCATTCCCATCAAGTACGGCTCTGAAGCCCATCCCGAAAAAATTCAGGATGCTCGATGTCCTAAAGTATAATGGGACCACCAACCCCAAGGAGCACGTCACCGCTTGCACTTGTGCGGTAAAAGGAAATGACATGAAGGATGATGAGATATAGTCTATCCTATTGAATAAATTTGGAGAAATTTGCAATGTTGGCGGATTCCTTTATGAGAGCACACATTGGTGCCATCAAGGTTTCCACTAGGAAGTCTGATGTCTTCAAAATCAAACAAAGAGAGAATGAGATGCTAAGGTAATTCGTATCTCGTTTCTAGATGGACCGTATGGAATTACCACCAGTCTCTAATAACTGGGCGGTACAGGCCTTCATTCAAGCCTTGAACGAATGAAGTAGCTTCAAGGAAGTTAAAGCAAAATTTGATCGAATACCCAACCGTGACCTGGGCGGATATGCACAACAGTTACCAATCAAAGATCAGGTTCGAAGACGACCAACTGGGAGCCCTCTCTAGCTCAGTATATCCTAGCAGCCTCTTTACAAAGGAGAAAAGGTTTACAGAAAGGGAGGCAAGATCAAACAAAGAAAGATACCAGCCGTTTGCAGAAGAATGAAGAAATGCGCTGAGGTGTAATATGCCTTGAGGCGATCGAAGTGCAGATCGAAGTCTTCCCACTAGGGAGGTCATAAGTAAAGTTGGTTTTGATAGGCACACCGGACCAGTAAAGGCACCTCGGTTATCTAAGTACAACTTCAACGTCGATGTCTCCAGCATTATATTGGCCATAGGGAAAATCAAATATGCTAGATGGACAAAACCCGTTGTATCAGACCCTTAACAAAGGAACCCTAACTTGGTGTGTCAATATCACGGAACTCGCGATCATAGAACGGAGAAGTGCATTCAGCTTCGAGAGGAGGTAGCCGAACTGATCAACGAGGGGCACCTTCTAGAATTTCTCAGCGACCGAGCTAAAAACCAATTTCGGGAAAGAGAGGAAAATAGGAAAAATGAACTAGAAGAACCACAACACGTTATCCACTTGATTGTTGGAGGGGTCGATGCCCCACAGGAACCCGTTTTCAAACGTACAAAAATATACATCATTAGGGAAAGGCGAACTCGGAGTTACAAACTAAGGGATGCCCTCACATTCAGCAAAGAGGACAATGAGACCTTGTCTCACACTCATAATGGCGCAATGGTAATATTTTTGAATAAAATTTAAATTAAACATATGCTCATAGATCCAAGTAGCTCGACCAGCATAATCATGTCGAGGGTGATGGAGCAACTCGGAGTGCTCGAACATATCATACCTACCCTTCGAGTCTTCAATGGATTCAACGGGATAGTTTAAGCTCGACATCTTTGGATACCTTCCTAGCTCGAGCATTTGCAGCAGCAATATCTTTTCTTTATGAGGATGTGTGCTCAGCGGCGTCGGACTTTGCTGTAGATATCTTAGTGACTAGTTTAGCATATAAGTCTCTGTACTTCTAGCTTTCTTCCCTCGCCACTTGGAGTTGGAACTCAACCAAGGCCATCTTCTCTCAAAGATCTCCTCTATTGGAAGACATCTCATCCATACGCTGCTTCAGCCCAAGGATTTCAGTATCTCTGGCTCTAAGGTCTTCTCGCATTAAATAATCTTTTTACTTAAGCAGAAAAAGACAAATTAAGATATCAAACACTTGTCGACGCCCCCTTTTCCTCGTGAAATAGGGTTTACAACATTTAGGAAGACAACTCTATTCCTGTTTGGGAATTGGGTTTTGGATTTGAAGAGTCGCCACCTAATGATTAATTGCATTAGGACACTAAGGGTTTTGAGTTGGAAAACCAGAGTTCGGGTAAGGGCTAGAAATTATCTCGAGGGGAATGTGTTAGGCACCCCTCAAGATCCACTAGTGTGGTTCCCGGCCATGCTATGTTGTGACTTTAAATGCAAATAAGTATAAAAATAATTCCACGCATAAGGGTTGAAAATAGGTACATAACAAACATGTTAAAATTGAGGTCTAAGTGATTTCATAATTTGTTTAAGGAAAGTATCCAAGTGCAGAAATTTAAAAATGAATAAACAAAAAAATTTAAAAGAAGAGAATAATGCAGTAAGGAGGAATTTGATTACTGAAATGAGATATAGAATTTTACTGATAAAATAATAATAAATTTACATAAGGGAAAGGGGTCCTAGGTTTGTGAAACATGTGGATCATCCACACAACACCGGTAGTCAATTGTACGCATGGTGTTATCGCGTGATCATCATCTCCAAGTCCACCCTTCCCACCCCGTTAAGGTGTTAAGCGTGGAATGGTATCGTCACCTACTGTATGTTATTACCCATCCCACCTATCCATCCCGGGGGTAGTTGGGACTACTAATCCTAAAGGGTAAGGAGCTTGGCTTTTCAGAGTTTAAAAGGATAAAAATCTAGGGCGACAGTCAAAACACATAATGCAGTTAAAAGGGAACTAGTAGCAACTAAGGGTTCAAATAGGCCTCATCATTTTAAGAAAACAAATTGTTTAGCATGTCTTACACATACTGATTTGGTTTGAATTAAATTAAGGCGTAGGATAGGTTGATTTACCACATATTTCCCAGATAGGGAGTCCAAATTAGTCCTGCTTAGATGTAGTTGTCGAAAAAACTCACATAGTTAATTAATTACTTAACTATTTGCCTATGTGTTAAACGAGACCTATAGGCATGATATCTATTAATGGACGAATATACTAGTTGGAAAAAAAAAAGAATTGTTGGTTGTAAGCTCTACGAGTGTTAAACAAATTACCACTAATTTTAAACTTAAGAGTGAATACGCGATTCAGATTTAGTTGATAGCTCCTATAGGCATGCTCTCTAGGCATCACTGATTTTATTGCTCTTATTGTCTTGAAGAGATCCTATGGGCAAGTCATCTATATCAATTGGTTATCTTAACTCCTATAAACAGATTTTCCTAGTGACAGATGCATATGCAAAATGCAGGAAGTCCTATAGGCACATTATCTATATGATATGCAGAGTTTCAACGATGATTTTACGGGCATGGTATTTATACGACGTGCAGAAAAACTATGAGCATGGTATTTATGTGAGATGCAGAGGTTTGAATGTAGTAAGTTCTACAAACATGGCCTCTACATGAGATGCTGAATTTTTGAAAGTAATAATTCCTAAAACATGGTATCAACATGAGATGCTGAATTTTTTGAAGTAACAATTCCTAAAACATGGTATCTATATGAGATGATGAATTTTGAAAGTAAATATACCTAAAACATGGTATCTACATGAGATGCTGAATTTTGAAAGTAACAATCCCTAAAACATGGTATCTGCCCCTTCGAATGCATTCAATCCGATCTCTTTCAATATACACACCAGTAGTTATTACGAAATTTATTACAAAACAAATGAATCAGAGGAAAGAACGAAAATACATCAGTGATTACATCTACATCTAATCAGCCTAATCCAGACTCAGAGTCTAATAATATGAGATAAACCAACTTCCAAGATCAGATTTTCCAAAGCCTTTCTCTTGTTTGGGATGTGTCAAAGTTCCAAAGAACTTCAAGAGTTCTAGGCAATGCTTACACCCCAAATATCATTGCAGAATCAGATTATAATGCAGTGTGGAAAGTCCAGCCTTTAAATGTCCATGTTCAAAGGGAACTCAATGTCCCAAGGCAAGGCTCATAGGAGGGGGGCAGAACTTAGAGACTAGGAGTGAGTGTAAGTGCAATAAAAGGGAATTAAGGAGAGGCCATGGCAGACTGGTGGTCATGCCCAGCAATTAGGATTCTGGCACAACCCTGACCATCCTGTCAACCATAGAATTGGGGAGTTAAGACCTTGTTGAAGGTCAGTTTGAGCCCTGGACAGCCATTGGGATGCTGTCAGGCCATACCCTAACTCAGCACATATAGGGGAATGGGGTATGGGAGCAATTGTTCATACTAGCAGCAAAAAACAAAGAAAGAGCAGGCAAAAGCATGTAGGTACTTCAAAATTAGCTTTGCAGAGAGTTGAAAGCATACATGGATACAAAGACTATGAATACACACATTAAAATGATACTGATATTAATTTTAGGACATATCAGTTCAAAGAAGCAAGTAAGAGGAAACAGTAGCCGTATGAAAGCCAAAGTGCAGTCAAGAAGTAAGAGTACAAGTTTATAAGAGAGTTGTGATTTCTTTTTTGTGCTTACTCGTGTGTGGAGGATTATTAAAATTGTGTATTTATAGTGCAGAAAAGAAACAGAAATAGGCAAGAAAATAGTTTGAGAATCAATCACATAAGGTTTCCCTTTAATTAAGGGATTCTGATTTCAAACGGGCAAAGTAAATAAGGGAAGAGGTCAACTAAACATTTTTCAAAGCAGTGCATGAAGAGGTAAATACATAATAGTTATTTAAGGGAAGGATTTTGACAGTACGTTGTTGTGAAAATTAAGAATAGGAAACCAATTGACAACCAAGAAATCATGAGTCAAAAATTTTGTATGAATGAACCAAGTAAGAAAAAGGTAAAGAGAGGCTTTACTTAAGAAGAATCAGCAACAACCAATTAACCCCCCAAAAAAATGATTCTTATTCGAACATATGTTGGAAAACCTTTTTGAAGAAAGATTTTAACACACATATAAAAGGGACTGTCATGCTAATCAGAAGAGTTTAGTATAGAAGAATTCAGAGCCATACACAAAAGGATTCAGATTCATTACATAGATCCAAAGCGAGTTTGAAAGAGTCCAGGGCTCAAATAGAACCCTAGTCCAAACACACAAGACCAAACTCGCCAAAAACCCCAAAATCCAAGGGTTTTGGCTAGAATTAGATGCAAAGAAGACAAAATGAGGGAACAAGAAAATACAGTAGAAAGTTTAAATCAAACAGAGAAAGGAAATTAATTCGAAACATAATGAGAGCAAAAGAAACAGTAGAGGAAAACATGATTAAGTAGGTATTCCGGAGGAAACTAAAAAAGGTAAAAATAGTAAGAACACTTAATGAACGCAGTAGAGGAATACAGTAGGCAAGATCATAGTGGAAGCAGAGCATAGTGAAAAACATACAAGCACATAGTGCAGAAAACACAGTAGAGGAACACGCATGGTAAAAGAAAAACATAAGAACATAGTAGAGACAAACATACACAAAGAAAGGGAAAAGAAAAGTCAGAAAACACTTAAGCATTTTCAGAAACCCTAAATCGAAAAGAAGTGACTTTGAAATTTAAAATTTTTAAAGAAAAGTTGGGGAAATCTTTTAAAAACTCAAAAATAGAGCATGAATACACACATATCTGAAGAGAATCGGAGAAAAACCTCAAACAGCTAGGGTTTCAAATGAACTTTAGAATAAGAAAGGCTTGGAAAAGGTCCGATCTAAGTCGGATAAGGCTGAAAACAGGCTTAGGAGGCTAAGATATGCCGGAGCCAGGTCGGAGATGGCCGGAAACCTCAAGTCGGCGGAGGTCTAAGTCAAGAGCTTCGAGGTCTAGCCTTGAACCTTCGAGTATTAGGCACATAGGAGCAGTAGGAGATGATCATAGATCATCCATGGCCTGAGAATCCATGGATTCCGGTGAGTCAGAGGTCGAAGACGGTGAGTAAGGCTAGGGTTTCGAGAGAGTTTGAGAGATGAGAGGATTCGGGGGCGTCTATCAGATAGTAAATGAGAGATTATAGTAGTCATTAGGAGTTAAAAAAAGGTAAGGGTGGCTTATGGCCGTTGATCAAAATGATCAACGGCCTGGATCAATAATAGGAACCGGGCGGGTCGTTTGGGACAGATCGGGGTCGGGTTAAAACAAAATTGGGCTGGCCCAATTGAGGGTTAGGATTGGGTAAATTAAGGGTTAAAATTGAAATATGAATAGGCTGTGATTTTTATAAAATGAGGCTAAATGTTAAATAGCCAGTTTTCCCTTTTTATTTTATAAAAAATGGTAAAAATAATTTTAAAAGCAAATTAAAAGACTGCATTGATTCATAATGTATAACTATTAATTTAAAAATGTTGGGACCAACTTTATGGTTATAAAATATTTACTAATCGTAAGATAGACTATAATCGCAATTGTATGAAATTTAGCTTTTAAAATACCAAATAAATTTGTAAAAAAAATGTATGAAAATCACCTTAATTATATTGTGGCATAAATATAAGGATGGAAATAAATTAATCACCAAAATGATAGTTTTGGGAATAATTATTGGATTTTGTACTGCCAAGACAAATAATAAAATGACTTTAAAAAGCTTTAAAAATTAGAAAAAATGTCAAAATTCTTGGGAATACTTATATATGCATGTACATGCTATTTTGAGAATATTTTGTGTATAAAAACAAGTAGGGGAAATTGGGTATCAATAACTGCCCCTCTTTACCCGAGAAGGATAAAAGTGTTGTCGGGTAAAGATATGATGACCAATTTTGACCGGAAGAGACGAGTTGAACAAAAAAAAAGATATTGACCGAGCTCTGGTTCCTGAGCTGCCTACATATCCCTGGTCTTACAGGAATCAGTTCATATGTAGTTCAGGATACAATGTCGAAATATGCCAATGGAGTTTTTGAAAAGGACGGACGCAATATTCAGGTTGGGAAGAATGGTCAAGGACTGATGGGCTACGGGGACCAGAGGGATATAGTTCCTGTTGTAATGGTTGTTACCGGCTGGTGTACCGGTAGATAAGCAATACAAACATATCGTGTATAAACTTAAACGTGATGCAAGTTCCCGTTGGACCATGAATGCTGTCTTTGGACGGGTAGGATGACGTCCTTAGACCATTATGTCCTGGGCCATGAAGTGTATAATAAAGGATTCGCAGGCTATGAAATGATGTTCTCGGGCTATGATAATGGTGCATCCGAACCATGATGCCTTTGAATAATGATGTGCAAAATATAAAAGCGGGGTCCTCAGGCCATGGCATGGAGTTATCGGGCTATTTAAATGGTGCCTCTGAACAATGACGCCTTTGGACAATTTGGCGATATTTCTTCCCATGAAATGCAAGATTTGGCGATATTTCAGCCGATGTAAAGCATAAATATAAATGGCAGTATTTTAGCTGATGTAAAGCATAAATATAAATGGCGATATTTTAGCCGATGTGGAGATTTAAATAAAGTTGGCGATGTTTCAAACAATGTAAATATTTAAATAAAGTTGGCGATATTTCATCCATCCAGGATTTGAATAAAGTTGACGATATTTTAGCCATGCAAGATTTAAATAAAGTTGGCGATATTTCAGCCATGTAGGATGGAAGTAGTGCTTAACCTCGAAAGTCAGTAAGGTAGCCTTATGCAATGTAGGGAAAATGCATATGGGGACAATGCTTAGTCTCGGAAGGCAGAAAGGTAGCCTTATGCAATGCAGGAAAAATACAGATGGAGACAATTCTTAGTCTCGGAAGCCAGGAAGGTAGCCTTATGCAATGCTAGAAAAATGTAGGTGGAGACAACAATTAGTCTCGGAAGGCAGAAAGGTAGCCTTATGCAATGCAGATGGAGACAATGCTTGGTCTCGGAAGGAAGAAAGGTAGCCTTATGCAATGCAAGAAAAATGGAGATCGAGACAATACTTAGTCTCGGAAGGCTGAATGGTAGCCTTTTGCAATGCAAAGAAAATGCAGATGGAGACAATGCTTAGTCTCGGAAGGTAGAAAGGAAGCGTTATGCAATGTAGAGAAATGCAGATGGAGACGATGCTTAGGCTCGGAAGGTAACAATGTAGCCTTATGCAATGCAGGGAAAATGCAGATTGAGACAATATTTAGTCTCGGAAGGCAGAAAGGTAGCCTTATGCAATGCAAAGAAATAAAAGTGAAGGGTAACAAAATTCCTTAGCAGAGAGACGATATCTGCTAGTTGATTGTCACTGTAGCTGCTGGGGATGTCGCGTGCAAATAGCAATTGTAAATAGGTGATGATTCTGAAAATTGTATTCCTGAAAAAGTATGAGTATGTAGTCGTATCTGATAATTTTATGTCTTGGGCGCCTGCATCCAAAGAAAAGTCGTGAGTTTTGTAAAGGGGGAAGGTTAGTTCGTCTCCCCATGACCCCCACTCGTCCTGCTTGGTTCTTGTTTTCATTAGGGTAGCATCGCTAAACAAAGCAATTTTGATAGTAGCCATGCATGATTTAGTAAAAACATGATGTAAATACATAATTTAAAATGATTTTCTTTTAGATGAACTGACGATTGCGACGCAGTTCAAGACATTACGACCTTTTTTTCTCCATAATTTTAAGGGTCCTCCTCAAAATTTTGCCCCAGATTACTGGGCTGGTGTTTTTGATGACAGCGTGTGATGAATGGCTGAAAGTCAACTCTAGAATTTTGAGGGTCCTCAAAATTCTGCCCTAGTTTCCAATATCGGGGAAAATGAAAATTTTATTGAATTGTGACCGAACCCATAGGGCTGCCTACGTGTCCCTTCTTAAACGGGAATTAGGTTAGGCATAGTTCAATTTACATCACATATCATAAATGGTTAAACATAGTATTGCTTGACTGCATCTGAGTTGATTGGTTTTGGCCAAACTTCTCCGTCCATTTCTACAAGTATGAGGGCTCCTCCTATTAGAACCTAGTGAACCATGTAAGGGCCTTGCCATTTAGGGGAGAACTTTCCTTTGGCCTCATCCTGATGCGGAAAATTTTTCTTCAACACCAGTTCCCCCGGAGTCAATTGTCTCGGCTTGACTCTTTTGTTTAAAGCTCTAGACAACCTGTTCTGATATAATTGACAATGGCAAACTGCATTCAGTTTTTTCCCGTCTATAAGGGCTAACTGCTCATAGCAACTCTTTACCCATTCTGCATCTTCAAGTTTCTCTTCTTGTATAATCCTTAGGGAGGGAATCTCTACCTCGGCGGGAATGACTTCCGCAGTACCATAAACCAACGTATAGGGAGTCACCCCGGTTGATGTGCGGACTGTGGTACAGTACCCTAATAATGCAAATGATAGCTTTTCGTGCCACTGCTTTTGTTTCTCTATCATTTTCCTTAGTATCTTCTTGATGTTCTTATTGGCCGCTTCTATGGCTCCATTCATCTGAGGTATGTAGGCTGTAGAATTCTCGTGCTTGATCTTGAACATCTCACACATTGCTTTCATCAGATCACTGTTGAGATTGAAACCATTATCAGTGATGATTGACTCTGGGACGCCGAACCGGCAAATGATACGGTCACGGACAAAGTCTGCCACAACATTCTTGGTTACTACCTTATATGATGTTGCTTCATCCATTTGGTGAAATAATCAATTGCCACTAGAATGAACCTGTGCATGTTTGATGCGGCAGGCTCAATAGGTTCGATGACATCCATTCCCCAAACGACGAATGGCCATGGTGAGCTTGTTGCGTAGAGCTCATTAGGAGGCACTTTTATCATGTCTACATGAATCTGGCAGCGATGGCATCTGCGGACATACTAGATGCAGTCCGCTCCATAGTCATCCAGAAATAACCAGCTCAGAGTATTTTCTTGACTAAGACAAAACCATTCACGTGCGGGCCACAGGTCCCTGCATGAACCTCCTCCAACAACCTAGATGATTCATTTGCTTCGAGACACCTTAGTAATTCCAAATCGGGTGTCCTCCTATACAGGTTTCCTCTGCTGTGAAAGAAGTGATTGTATAACCTCCGTAGTGTGTGCTTCTGAGTAGTGTTTGCAAGTTCTGGATATTCTCCTGTTGACAGATACTTCTTGATTTCATGAAACCATGGTTTTCCATCTACTTCTTCTTTGACATAAGCATAGTAAGCGGGTTGATCCTGGATTTTTACCGGGATAGGATCAATGAAGTTCTTATTTTAATGTTGAATCATGGATGATAGAGTGGCCAATGCATCGGCGAACTCATTCTGGACTCTGGGGACATGCCAAAATTCTGTCTTTGTAAACTTCTTCCTCAACTCCTGTACGTGATGCAAGTACGGGAGTATTTTGGAGTTATTAGTTGCCCATTCTTCTCAGACCTGATGTATGAGCAAGTCGAAATCCCCGATCACTAGTAATTCCTGAATGTTCATGTTAATGGCCAGCTTGAGCCCTAAGATGCCGGCTTCGTACTCGGCCATATTTTTGGTGCATGGGAACCTGAGTTTGGCAGACGCCGGATAATGCTGACCTATTTCTGATACTAAAACTGCTCATATGCCAACTCCTTTAAAGTTTGCTGCTCCATCGAAAAACATTCTCCAGCCATCATAGGATTATGTAATGTCTTATCCTATGAAAGAGACCTTCTCGTCGAGAAAATATGTTTTTAGAGGCTCATACTCTCCGCCCACAGGATTTTCGGCAAGATGATCTGCCAGTGCTTGTCCTTTGATCGCTTTCTGGGTCACGTAGACAATATCAAATTTGCTAAGCAGGATTTGCCATTTGGCCAGCTTGCCCATGGGCATGGGGTTATGAAAGATGTACTTCAGCGAATCCATCCTTGATATGAGATAAGTGGTATAGGCATAGAAATAATGCCTCAAGTTATGAGCTACCCAAGTCAGAGCACAACAGGTGTGTTCTAGCAGGGAATACCGAGCCTCGTACGGGGTGAACTTCTTGCTGAGATAGTAGATGGCTTACTCCTTTCTCCCTGTTTCATCATTTTGTCCCAAAACACAACCGAATGCCTCATCCAGTACTGCAAGATAGAGCAATGGCGGTCTACCCGGTTCAGGCGGAACTAGAACTGGCGACATTGACAAGTATTCCTTGATTCTATCGAAGGCTTTCTGACAATCATCAGTCCATTTAGTGGTAGCATCCTTCTTCAACATCTTAAAGATTGGCTCACAAATGACAGTGGACTGGGCTATGAACCGGCTGATGTAGTTGAGTCTCCCCAAGAAACTCATAACCTCTTTCTTGTTCTTTGGCGATGGCAATTGAATGGCTTTAACCTTTGACGGATCAAGTTCTATTCCTCAGCGACTTATGATGAACCCAAGAAGTTTTCCGGTAAGAACCCCGAACGCACACTTGGCGGGATTCAGTTTCAGATTGTACCTCCTCAGTCTGTTGAAGAACTTCCTCAAATCTTCCATGTGGCTAGTGGCTTTCTTGGATTTGATGATGACATCGTCTACATACACCTCGATCTCTTTGTGCATCCTGTCATGGAAGATAGTAGTCATGGCCCTCATGTAGGTGGCCCCGGCATTCTTTAATCCAAATGGCATCATCTTGTAACAATACATCCCCCACGGCGTAAAGCCATTTTCTCCGCGTCTTCTTTGTCCATCCATATTTGATGGTACCCAGCAAAACAATCGATGAATGACTGCAGCTCATGCTTAGCACATTTTTCAATCCGGATGTGTATGTTCGGTAAGGGGAAGTCATCTTTCGGACTGGCCCGGTTAAGGTCCCGGTAGTCAACACAAACTCTAACCTTCCCATCCTTCTTTGGCACTGGCACAATGTTGGCCAACCATGTTGGATATTCCACTACCTTGAGGACCTTGGCTTTGACTTGTTTGGTAACTTCCTCCTTGATTTTCAAACTCATGTCTGGCTTGAACTTTCTGAGCTTTTGCTTTACCGACGGACATGTTGGATCTGTTGGCAGTTTGTCAGCTACAATAGTTGTACTGAGACCGGTCATATCATTATACGACCAGGCAAATATGTCTTCATATTCTTTTAAGAACTCAGTGTACTCTTCCTTTTCTGACGGTGACAAGTGAACACTGATGGGCGTTTCCTTGACATTCTCCGTATCCCCCAAGTTGACGACCTCAGTTTCGTCCAGGTTAGACTTAGCCCTATTCTCAAAGTCCTCAACCCCTTTAACGACCTCTTCAGGTATATTATCCTCTTCTGAGTCTATATCCATTTGTTGCATTATCTCTTCGTGTGTCACATTCGTCGGTTCATCAAGATAAGTAATGGTAATGCTGTGTAAATAAAGTAAATGATAGAGAAAAATAATAAGAGCAAGATTTATAACAAACTGAAATAATTTGATAAATTCCATAATTGTTTTGAACATCGGAGCTCTTTTCGAAATTTAAATAAAATACAGAAAGGAAATCAACTAACGAAAGAGTAAAAGATAATGCATAGTGCTTTATTCAGCCTTGCTACCCCGAAGCTTTCCGGGCCTTGGTGGTTCTAACGGACCAGTTGTTGAGACGCGCTTCTCGGCTCACAGCTTGTATAGAAAGGCATTCCTCCCCTTCCTCCTCAAAAATGACATGGCAGTCCATATCATCTTCTTCCAAGAATAGATTCTTCATTGCCGCTAATGTTTCTTCTTCCTCTGATCCATATAAGATGTCGGCCGACTGGAAAGTCTATTCCAGGCGGGGTATCGGGTGCTCCAACGAATAGTAGGGGCCGCACCATAGTGGTGAACGGTTCTGGAATTCTTCCCAAGTATATCCATACCCTAACCCGAAGGTGGTGCCATGCTTCATCAGTTTGATAGGCTTAGTAATTCCCTTGAGGTTCTTGCCGAGCCCTTTGCCAGTTTCATACCCGCTCCAATTTAGTATACTTTCGATTTTGTTATCCCACCACTTATCCTTGTCCAAAGCATTGACTCGCTCGATGTGATGATAGGTTTCTCCACCTAACTTCCTTCTTCCTCCAATCGCTGGGATGGTCTGGCGACTGTATATGGGGTTACTACCGTCGCCATGAATGATCACCTCTTGGTGATTCCAGTTGAACTTTACTGCCTGGTGCAGGGTTGACACTGCATCTCTAGCGGCGTGGATCCAAGTCCGTCCCAGTAGTAAGTTATAAGATGCTAGGATGTCTATCGCTTCAAAATCAACATCGAACCAAGTTGGTCCTATTTGCAGACATAAACTGATCTCCCCAATAGTGGACTTTTGGGAACTATCAAAAGCTTTGACGTTGATAGCCCTATCCTTGATTTCATGTAGACTCTTCCCCAATGTTCTGAGAGTCAACAATGGACAAATATTGAGACTGGACCCTCCGTCAATCAAAGTCCTGGTGATGAAATAGTCTTCACATTGCACAATGATATGCAATGCTTTATTGTGGCTTAACCCTTCTGGGGGCAACTCATCCTCGTGGAAAGTGATCTTATGACTCTCCAATATCTGCCCTATCATGTTTTCCATCTCTCCTCCGGTTATGTTACTGGGTACATATGCCTCGCTTAGTATCTTCATCAGGGAATTCTTATATGTCTTGGAGCTTTGCTAAGATGGAGATCTGCGCTGGTGTTTTCTTTAGTTGATCAACAACTGAGTATTCTTTTGCCTGTATCTTCCGCCATAGA
The DNA here is from genome assembly GCA_026770625.1 of Nicotiana glauca. Lineage (NCBI taxonomy): Eukaryota > Viridiplantae > Streptophyta > Magnoliopsida > Solanales > Solanaceae > Nicotiana > Nicotiana glauca. The sequence continues at coordinate 52,731 of MU677824.1, forward strand.
TCATTGGGCCCAGTTTTAATAGGGCGTCCAGAGGCATGCTTATTTGATTCAAATAAGTGCTCCAGAGTATACATTCTGCTGGTCTTGGTCATACCTTGTGCTGCAATTGCTTCTCCAGACCTAGTTTTCCCCTTCCTTCTCACCTCGTCAGCGTAATCCCAAGGAATGGCCTATGTATGCTACAGAAATAGGCACCCTTGTTTTGGGAGGTAACACAGCAACTTCAAATGGTACAGGAGACCCAAACTCTACCTCAACTGACTCTGCGGTCTTTGTGGATGATGGTGTTTCAAGATCGAGAGGCACGGACATGTTTACTTCAGCATCCGTAGAGGGCTGGATCTGTACTACACTAGGATTCAGTGTGACTATTGGTTTCTTGGGCTCGTCACCTTTGGCAATTAATCTAATTGACCCTTTGGGGTCCTAAAACTCTTCTACCTCAATCTTGTGCACACCCCACCCTTATGATCAGGCAAGGGATTGCTGCTAATATTAGGAGCAGGCTCCTTCGCCACGATGATTTTGTTGTCAATTACACCCTGGATTTTATCCTTCAGAGATCTGCATTCATTAATGGTATGCCCTTTCATGCTGGAATGGTATGCACAGGTTTTGTTTGGATTGACCCATTGGGAAGGATTTTCTGGAGTTATGGCAGGGATTGGGGTGACGTAACCGGCAGCTTTGAGTCTTTCATATAGCTAGTCGATTGGTTCGGCGATGGTGGTGTATTGCTTGGGAGGTCTACGGTCGAAGTTAGGGCGTGGACTGGGGAAGTTTTGGCGCGCGGGAAGTGATTGGTAATGAGAAGGCTGAGCATTGTAGGCTTGGTAGACGGGTGCGGGTTGGGAATATCTTGGTGAAGTAGGTTAATATGTGGGGGATGGAGATGATTGGTAAGTAGGTGATGGAATTTGGTAGGATGGCGGAGGTGCTTGGTAATTAGGGATAGGTTGATATGTGAAAGGGGGTACCGGGTAAGCTTGGTATTTTACTGGAGATTTCGTTCTCTGTGTAATCATCACGGCACTTACATCCCTTTTCTTAGATGTGCCACCAGACTATAGGTCATTGTTCGTAGTCTGCAGTGCCTCAAAATTAGTGACCATACCACTTTTAATGCCTTCATTGATCCTCTTACCTAGCTTGATGATGTCGGAGAATTTTGGGCCTTCAATCAGCATCAACCTCTCATACTATTGTGAATCCTGAGCTCGGACGAAAAACATGTTCATTTGTTCTTCTTCCAAGGCCGGCTTGACCTTAGCAGCCTCTGATCTCCAACGAGTAGCATACTCGCGGAATGTCTCCGTAGGTTTCTTCTTCAAACTCTGGATGTAGAAGACATCTGGCGCATTTTTTGTATTGAATCTAAACCTGTCCATGAAATCGAATGCCATCCCTACCCAGCTTGTCCACTTCTTGGGATCTTGGCTAATGTACCAAGAAAGCGAATCACCTTCAAACTTCTCATGAAGAGCTTTATGCAAATCTTTTCATCCCTTCCGACTCCGACCAGCTTATTGCAGTATCTCCTCAAATGGACTCTAGGATCCCCAAAGCTATCAAACATCTCGAACTTAGGAGGTTTGTACCTCTCAGAAAGTTCGACGTCTGGCTGAATGCAAAGGTCCTCATAATTCAACCCCTCAATACATTTTTTTCCTTCAACACCCTGGACTCGGCTAGTCAATTTCTTGAGCTCTGCGGCTAGATTCTTGATGAGGGAGTCTTTGTCATCATATTTCGGTGTGTTTGAAATGGGTTGAGTGTATTATGGAATGGTTTCTAGATATATGGGAGTGTAATGGGGATGATCATTTAGCGTTCGGGAATGAGGAGCGGGGTGTTGTTTGAAGTGTGACAAATGTTGCAATTTTGATGGGGAGCGGGTTGTTTATGTGGTTTTGGGACGTTCTGTGGAGGTATAGGATTTTGAGAATTGGGAAAGTTGATGTCTGGGGTAGTGAGGGAGAATGACAAGCTTGCCAAGTTTTGAACTTGGTCCAGTTCTTCTTGAAATTTCAGTAACTTATGTTCGAGCTGGGCGGCACTTTCTTTGGAACCCTGAATACCCTGAGGAACCTCTACCCTTTCAACCGAGTTCTCCTTCCTGACATTGTTCAAGTCTTCCATTTTTTCTTTGTTCTTGTTTCTGATAGGACTTGGAAGAGGAGGATGTGGAGGGCCCTTAGATCTTGTGGAGTAGGATGATGATGCCAGAGTGCATGAACTAACCTTTTGGGGAGGGGAATAAAACGAAAAGTAAAAAAAAAGGTAACAAGTTAGTATAGATTCTGAGAAAATGTTTCAATATTTAAACATATAGTATAAGAATATAACTTGTGTCCTAAGTTGGGTGCCTCGTTGTGCCTGAGGTAAGCCTAGCGACAAGTTGATTTGGAGAACTTATAATGCTAAATGCCTCATTTTATTGATAAAAATAAGATGGATCCCAAAACGACACTAAAATTGCATAAAGTAAAATGTCACTAATGGCCATTAGCCTCATTACAAGTGAAAAGAAAAAGTCTCATAACTTCTTGGTCCCAGAAGGACCTTCCCCAGACTCGGCATCTTTAGCTCCATCGAACAGCTTCTCCAGCTCACGCAGCCCCAGCATCATATAAGCCCTAGCCAAATGTCCTCCTTCATTTCCCTCAGTGTTTTGGCAATTCTTGATCCTCTGGATGAATTTCCCTTCTAGCTCTACCAAACCTTACTCCAAATACCCTAGTCGCTTGTTGGCGTTGATAGCTATATCTTTCCATTCCTCGATCAATTTTTGATTTGCTTCTTGAATTTCCTGATGTTCACTCTCGCACTCCCTGATCGTTTTGCGCAGTTGGTTGTATTTAACATGTATTTCAGCCCTTTCGTCGATGACCCTATGACCTCGAATAAACCCGGGTTGTCCCAACCCAGAATGATCTTCTTCTAACCAACCTGAATAGTATGGGGTGTAACCGGAATGGTATTTGTCAGGTTCTATGGAATCCTTTTCCAGGATGATGTTTCTATTCCACATCTGTTTGGCTTGACATTTGTGTGTGCTATCGTCGTCTTGGAAATCGGCCCTGAAGTGACTTATCTTTTCGACCTTTGGTATGAACTACTTCGTCCTTGCCTGCCTCATGACTCGGAGAGGGACATAGGGATAAGTTCCTCTTAGACCAATGAGTATGAAGAATGGAGCGTCCCGAGAGTGGATGTTGAACTTCGAACATCCACTACACCTTATCTTCTTTTAGATTTTCAAATAACTCTACCCATCCTTTAGCGTCTCCCAGTTGAGCAAACATGTTAGGCATATAGTTCGTTCCCTTGGGATGGTGGAAGGCTATATGATCATTCCACGACCTTCGTGGAAGCTCTTGACGGTATGACCCCTTTGAAGATGTTCTATAAGCTAGAGTTGGAGTAGTAAGTTGCAACCCTCAAAACGGCTGGCCCCTCGTTGACAGTTCTCCAAGGCTCAGTAGATCTCAGTAACAATCATAGGCACTATGCTGAAAGGCTGCCCTCCAATCCTTTCCATTAATGTCTTGGTGACCATGGCTAGTCTGGTATGGATCCTAGCCTTCTTCATAGGGAACACTATCAATCCCAAAATGCAGAACATAAAGACAAAGACCCTCCTATGTATATTCCCCAATGATGTGAGGGAGAATTCATCTGGGTAGGTGTGGTAGGACTTGCTATGGTCGTACCTCTCGTACAGATAGTCGAAAGGAATATAGGAATCCTTCAAGCAGGTCAAGTCTGTGTTTTTCTTCAGTCCCATCATCCTGAGAAAACCCCTACCCTTGCGATTTTCTGGCATGAGCAAGCCCGGAGTCTCCCAAGGAATGCCAGCTAACCCTCCTATTTCTTCGAGCAAAGGTGTCATTTCAAGATCTCCAAAGCGAAATACTGATCTATCACTGTCCCAGAATGAGGTCGCAACCTCTATGATTTTGTTGCCAGGCTGGATTTCCAAAAGAGAAGGCAAATTCCCCAAATATTTGCGGACGAGAGTTAGGTTACTAGAATGAAGGTCTTCCCACCAATTTATCAACCTTGACTGAATGTTGGTTACCATGCCGAATCTAGGGATTTCGTGCCTCATTTTCTGCAAAACAAAGTGTTAGACCCTTACCCCACCGGACTCGACTATTTAAACCAATAATTAGCATGATGGAATTTAGTTCTCCAAATAAATGCTCAGCATATGGTGTTTTCCGTTTGGGTTCCAAGGAAACCCAGTGAACTTTGGACAAGGCTATCTTAAGGAGTCATTATGTGGACAACACAGCTGACTCAACTAGGTTTGATAGTGATGCATGCACAATTAAATAGAATAAGGTTTCTATAGGGTATTAGACCGGTACCCTTGAGCAGACAACTCAAGAGGGAAAGGCACGGAACCATCGACTGCACCGCTGATCGACTGGTTTTATCGCAAATATGCCTTTGCCAAATTTAGGGGGTAATAATATCGGAAGAGGGCAACAACTCATTATAAGCGTTGCAATGGTATTTGTTTGGCATGAGTGGAATATGATATTGAATATGCAGCTACAAAAATGAAACAAATTTTCACGTATTTTCACATTCATAATGATTACAATAATTGCTCAAAAATTACAACGGTATTAAAGGGAAGCAGTAAAAGAAAGCATTAAAGAAAACAAAACAAAAGAAACCAAGTCATTTTCGAAATAAAACATTAAATAAAGCAGTAAAGAAAAAGTAAAGTCACTAATAACATGAAATGGTAAAAGCCTAAAAAAATATCCCCAGCAGAGTCTCCATGCTGTCGACACTCATTTTCTTTGCGAAATCGGGTTTACGATATTTGGGAAGACAACTCTATTCCCGTTTGGTAATTGGGTTTTGGATTTGAAGAATCGCCACCTAATGATTAAGTGCATTAGGACACTAAGGGTTTTGAGTTGGAAAACCAGAGTTCGGGTAAGGGCTAGAAATTATCTCGAGGGGAAGGTGTTAGGCACCCCTCAAGATCCACTAGTGTGATTTCCGGCCATTCTATGTTGTGACTTTATATGCAAACTATTATACAAATAATTCAACACATAAGGGTTGCAAATAGGTATGCAACAACCATGTTGAAATTGAGGTCTAAGTGATCTCATAATTTGTTTAAGAAAAGTGTCCAAGTGCAGAAATTTAAACAAAGAAATGAATAAACAAAAAAATATTGAAAAGAAGAGAATTTGGTGACTGAAATGAGATATAGAAATTTATTGATAAAATAATAATAAAGTTACATAAGGAAAAGGGGTCCTAAGTTTGTGAAACAGATGGATCATCCACACAACACCGGTAGCCAATCGTACGCATGGTGTTATCGCGTGATCATCATCTCCATGTCTACCCTTTCCACCTCGTTAAGGTGTTAAGCATGAAATTATATCGTCACCTACTGCATGCTATTACCCATCCCACCTATCAGTCCCGGAGGCCGTTGGGACTACTAATCCTAAAGGGGAAGGAGCTTGGCTTTTCAGAGTTTAAAAGGATAAAAATCTTGGGCGACAGTCAAAACATATAATGCAGTTAAAGGGGAACTAGTAGCAATTAAGGCCTCAAACAGGCCTCCTCATTTTAAGAAAACAAATTGTTTAGCATGTCTTACACATATTGATTTGGTCTGAATTAAATTAAGTCGTAGGATAGGTTGATTTACCACATATTTCCTAGATAAGGAGTCCAAATTAGTCCTGCTTAGATGTAGTTGTCGAAAAACTAACATAGTTGATTAATTACTTAACTATTTGCCTATGTGTTAAACGGGACCTATAGGCATGATATCTATTAATGGAGGATTAAACTGATTGCAAAAAAAAAACATTGTTGGTTGTAAGCTCTGCGAATGTTAAACAAATTATCAATGATTTTAAACTTAGGAGTGAATGGGCGATTCAGATTTAGTTGATAGCTCCTATAGGCATGCTCTCTAGGTGTCACTGATTTTATCATTATTATTGCATGCAGAGATCCTTTGGGCAGATCATCTATATGCAATTGGTTATTTTAACTCCTATAAGCAGATTTTTCTAGTGACAGATGCATATGCAAAATACAGGAAGTCCTATAGTCACATTATCTATATGATATGCATAGTTTCAGGGACGATTTTATGGGCATGGTAGTTATACGACGTGCAGAAAACCTATGAGCATGGTATTTATGTGAGATGCATAGGTTTGAAAGTAGTAAGTCCTACAAACACAGTCTCTACATGAGATGTCGAATTTTTGAAAGTAATAATTCCTAAAATATGGTATCTACATGAGATGCTAAATTATTGAAAGTAACAATTCCTAAAACATGGTATCTACATGAGATGCTGAATTTTGAAAGTAAATATCCCTAAAACATGGTATCTACATGAGATGATGAACTTTGAAAGTAACAATCCATAAAACATGGTATCTACCCTTTTGCACGCATTCAATTCCTTCCCTTTCACTATACACCCCAGTAGTTATTACAAAATTTATTACAGACCAAATGAATCGTAGGAAAGAATAAAAATACATCAGTGATTACATCTATATCTAATCAGCCTAATCCATACTCAGAGTCTAATAATATGTGATAAACCAACTTCCAGGATCGGATTTTCCAAAGCCTTTCTCTTATTTGGGATGTGTCAAAGTTCCAAGGAACTTCAAGAGTTCCAGGCAATGCTTACACCCCAAATATCATTGCAGAATCAGATTATAGTGCAGTGTGGAAAAGCCATCCCTCAAATGTCCAAGTTCAGAGGGAACTCAAGGTCCCAAGGCAAGGCTCATAGGAGGGGGGTTAGGACTTAGAGACTAGTAGTAAGTGTTAGTGCAATAAAAGGGAATTAAGGGGAGGCCAGGGCAGGCTGGTGGCCATGCCCAGCAATTAGGATGCTGGCATACCCCTGACCAGCCTGTCAGCTTTAGAATTGGGGAGTTATGACCTTGTTGAAGGTCAGGTTCAGCCCTGGACAGCAATTGGGATGCTTCCTGGCCATACCCTAACTCAGCACACATAGGGGAATGGGGTATTGGAGCAATTGTTCATACTAGCAGCAGGAAACAAAGAAAGAGCAGGCAAAAGCATGTAGGTACTTCAAAATTAGCTTTGTAGAGAGTTTAAAGCATACATGGATACAAAGAATATGAATAAACATATTAGAATGATACTGAAATTAATTTTAGGACATACCAGTTCAAAGAAGCAAGTAAGGAGAAACAGTAGCCTCATGAAAGCCAAAGTGCAGTCAAGAAGCAAAAGTACAAGTTTAAAAGAGAGTTGTGAATTTTTTGTGTGTTTACTCGTGTGTGGAGGATTATCAAAATCGTGTGTTTATAGTGCAAAAAAGAAACAGAAATAGGTAAGAAAATAGTTTGAGAATCAATCACACAATGTTTCCCTTTAATTAAAGGATTCTGATTTCAAACGAGCAAAGTAAATAAGGGAAGAGATCAACTAATCATTTTTCAAAGTAGTGCAAGAAGGGTAAATACATAATAGTTATTTAAGGGAATGGTTTTGACAATACACGACAGTGCAAATTAAGGAAAGGAAACCAATTGACAGCCAAGCAATCATGAGTCAACAATTTTGTATGAATGAACCAAGTCAGTAAAAGGTAAAGAGAGGCTTCACTTAAGAAGAGTCAGCAACAACCAATTAACCCCAAAAAAAAGGGTTCTAATTCGAACATAAGTTGGAAAACCTTTTTGAAGAAAGATTTTAACACACATATAAAAGGGACTGTCATGCTAATCAGAAGAGTCTAGTATAGAAGAATTTAGAGTCATACACAAAAGGGTTCGAATTCAATACACAGATCCAAAGCGAGTTTGAGAGAGTCCAGGGCTCAAATAGAACCCTAGTCCAAACACACAAGACCAAACTCGCCAAAAACCCCAAAATCCAAGGGTTTTGGCTTGAATCAGATGCAAAGAAGACAAAATGAGGGAACAAGCAAATACAGTAGAAAGTTTAAAGCAAAAAGTGTAAGGAAATTAATTCGAAACATAATGAGAGCAAACGAAACAGTAGAGGAAAACATGCTTAAGTAGGTATTTTGGAGGAAACTAAAAAAAGTAAAAATAGTAAGAACACTTAATGAACACAGTAGAAGAATACAGTAGGCAAAGTCATAGTAAAAGAAGAGCATAGTGAAAAGCATACAAGCACATAGTGTAGAAAATACAGTAGAGGAACATGCATGGTAAAAGAAAAACATAGGAATATAGTAGAGACAAACATACACAAAGAAAGGGAAAAGAAAAGTCGAAAAACACATAAGCATTTTCAGAAATCCTAAATCGGAAAGAAGTGACTTTGAAAGTAAACATTTTTAAAGAAAAGTTGAGGAAATCTTTTAAAAACTCAAAAATAGAGCATGAATACACACAGATCTGAAGAGAATCGGAGAAAACCTCGAAAAAACTAGGGTCCAAATGAACCCTAGAATGAGAAAGGCTTGGAAAAGGTCCGATCTAAGTCGGATAAGGCTGGAAACAGTCTCAAGAGGCTAAGATATGCCGGAGCCAGGCCGAAGATGGCCGAAAACCTCAAGTCGGCGGAGGTCTGAGTGAAGACCTTTGAGGTCTAGCCTTGAACCTTCGAGTATCAAGCACATAGGAGTAGTAGGAGATGAGCATAGATCATCCATGGCCTAAGAAGCCATGGATTCCAGTGAGTTAGAGGTCGAAGACGGTGAGTGAAGCTAGGGTTTTGAGAGAGCTCGAGAGAGTTTGAGAGATGAGAGGATTCAGGGGCAGCTATTAGATAGGAAACGAGAAATTAGGGTAGTCGCTTGGAGTTAAAAAAGGTAAGGGTGGCTTATGGTCGTTGATCAAAATGATCAATGGCCTGGATCAATAATAGGAACCGGGCGGGTCGTTTGGGATAGATCGGGGCTGGGTTAAAACAAAATTGGGCTGGTCCAATTGAGGGTTAGGATTGGATAAATTGAGGGTTAAAATTGAAATATGAATAGGCTACAATTGTAATAAAATGAGGTTAAATGTTAAATAGCCAGTTTTCCCTTTTTATTTTATAAAAAATAGTAAAAACGATTTTGAAAGCAAATTAAAAGTACTACACGGATTCATAATTGATAACTATTAATTTAAAATTGTTGGGACAAAATTTATGGTTATAAAATATTTAATAATCATAAGATAGGCTATAATCGCAATTGTATGCGATTTAGCTTTTAAAATACCAAATAAATTTGTAAACAAAATGTACGAAAATCACCTTAATTACATTGTGGCGTAAATATGAGGATGGAAATAAATTACCCACCAAAATGATAGTTTTGGGAATAATTATTGAATTTTATACTGCCAAGACAAATAATAAAATGACTTTAAAAAGCTTTAAAAATTAGAAAAAATGTCAAAATTCTTGGGCATACTTATATATGTATGTGCATACTATTTTGAGAATATTTTGAGTATAAAAATAGGTAGGGAAAAATTGGGTATCAACAACACTTAATTGACTGAAGCACAATAATAATCCCACAAAGGTCATATTACCTACGCATCGAGATTGGCCCGCTCTTGAGATATCCTCCTCAAATAATCTGGAATGTCACCTAGCTCCCCCTCTTTTTGGGTATGAAGGGCCTTAAGTTTGCCCAACTCAGAAATGAGCTTCCTAAATTCGTCCTCACAACGAGCCAACTCCGCTTGTGACTTGGAAAAGGCATGGTTAGAAATCTTTAAGGCCTAAAACACTGAGGAAGAAAGTTGGAAAAACATGAATTGAAACTCAAAATACGGCGGTCAAGTCAAGATTACCTGTTGTCAAAGCTTCTCGGCTTCTTCAATGATCAACGAGGCATCGATATTAGGGACTTCCTCAACCCTAGAAAAACATCTTTCAAACATACTGTTCTCTCTCGGGGATGCCCCCTGGATGGGAATTTAATATCTTGGGCATCCCATATCTGCCCAGGAGAGAATGACGAGCCCGCCAAAGGCTCATCTATATTGATCACCTTGACTGATTCAACGAGGGCCCTCTTTCCCTGCGAGGGACTTCATCATGTCTCCCTTTGGGTTCACTTGGGTTCCCCTCAGCACCAAATGTGCTTAGGTCATTTGTCGGCTCGGGTAATTTTCCCAAAATCCTCTTATATCAGGATAGGACCACCTCAGTGGCCTCCAACTCAGTCATTTTTAGCTGAGTAGATTTCGAGGCAGTAGCATTTCTTCTCCCCCTGAGTACCAATGGGCAGTCATCACTCTCTTTGCCCTCGGCATAAACTCTTGGCCTCCTCCTAAGTTAAGGCCACTAAATCGGCCTCGGTCTTTAGAGTTTTAGCCTTTTTGGGCTGTGGGGACTCAGTCAGTAATGTCTTCTTTCTCTTTTTCTCCTTGGCAGAATTTGGCTTATCACCCCCCCCCCCCCCAATTGGGGGTTCCCCCATCAAATCATCCTCTCCAAGGCCTACATAGGCACAAAGGATGAGAATACTAAAGAGAGATGTCTTCTCTAAAGAATGCAAGTATGGACAAAGGTAATAACTCACCATGATTTTTGGCCTCCCAATGGGTCTTATCCAGATTGTGTCATACGCGCTTAGCATATAGGCAGATCGAATCAAGTTGTCGAACCCAGCCTGGAAGGTTGTTGACAGTACCGGGGTACCATTCGATAGCTGTATCATTGAAGAAGGTTAATTCAAAGATAGGAAAAGGTATCTAGTCAAAGGAACATATTTACTTATGATTCATATTCCATTTCTTGGGAAATGGCATTCTCTCAGCGGGGACCAAGTCTAAGGTCTTGACTCTGATAAAGCAGCTCACCCACCCTTGATCCTTGTCTTTATCATTATAGCTAAAAAGTCCTTTGGGAATCGACATTTCAGCTTAGTCAAACCACCTCAATAAAGTCGGGGTCTATACAGTCTAACTAAATGGTCGAGGGTAAAAGGCATCCCCTTAACCATATTGGAGAAATGCCTAATCATATAAATAATGCATCGGAATAATGGATAAATTTGCCCGAGTGTCACTTGATATTGGTCTCATGCCTAAGGTGAAAGGATATGTGTATACACTAAGGAAACCGGCTTTGTGCTTGGTTATGTAATCTCCTCGTGAAGGAATATCTATTTTCACCACCTTCCCCCAATGGCAATTGATCTTCACATTTTTTATTTTACTTATTAAACTTATATATCGAGACATGGGTTCACATCGTCCTAGAACAGAGGAGGGGTTTTCTACATGAAATCAAAAAATGCATCGCAAGGCCCGGGAGTACACTCTTCGATACTAGGAGGAACTACCGATTTACCCTTGGTTGCTCGAGATGATGAAGTCTTTCCTTTTGAGGAATGGTTTTAGAAGTTTTGGCCATCTCTAAAGAAAAAGATCCAAGGGGATGGAAAATGCTGCCAGAAAAGAGAAGGGAGAATTCAAAGAAATTGAAAAGGGAAAAATGAAATTTTGGGAGCACTAAGAGAATTATATCTACACGGGTATGGGATTTGTCTATTTATATAGATCATTCGAATGTGCTGAAGAAGCCAAAAGTTGAACCATCGGCCCCCCACAATTAATGCTTTTGGGGATCGTACAAAAAGCAACCCCTTAGTCTCTTCAACCGCTTATGTCATGATGTTGACTTCAGGACCCAGACATCGGGAACTAGATTGTCCGAAATTATTTAAGAACAGTCTGCAAGCTGAGTTCGAGAAAATTCTCGCCCGACTATTATGCCCAAGGGCTGCCCGAGTTCAAGCCAATTCTCACTCGGGGACTATTCATAAAGCCTCAGGGCTATCTCTACTTCGAGTTCGTAAAAATGCTAGATCGACTATCAATCCCAAGGGCTGCCTGAGTTTGAACCAATTCTCACTCGAGGACTATTCATAAAGCCTCAGGGCTATCTTTACATCGAGTTTGACCAAACACTCGCTCGACTATTAAGCCCAAGGGCTGCCTGAGTTCGAGCCAGTTCTCACTTGGGGACTATTCATAAAGCCTCAGGGGTATCTTTACTTCGAGTTTGAGCAAACGCTCGCTCGACTATTAAGCCCAAGGGCTACCCGAGTTCGAGCTAGTTCTCACTAGGGGACTATTCATAAAGCCTCAGAGTTATCTTTACTTTGAGTTCGAGCAAATGCTCGCTCGACTATTAATCACAAGGGCCACCCCAGTTTGAGTGTATCCTCGCTCAAGGACTATCTATAACTCCTTAGGGCTATCTTTATTTTAAGTTCAAAAGCAAATTTTCGCTCAGTTGGAGGCCACCCGAGTGCAAGCAAACTCTCACTCGAGGACTATTCATAAAGCCTTTGGGCTATATTTACTTCGAGTTCGAGCAAACACTCGCTCGACTATTAAGCCCAAGGGCTGCCTGAGTTCAAGCCAGTCCTCACTCGGGGACTATTCATAAAGCCTCAGGGGCATCTTTACTTCGAGTTTGAGCAAACACCCGCTCGATTATTAAGCCCAAGGGCTACCCGAGTTCAAGCCAGTTCTCACTCGGGGACTATTCATAAAGCCTCAGGCCAATCTTTACTTCGAGTTCGAGCAAATGCTTGCTTGACTATTAAGCCTAAGGGCTACCCGAGTTTGAGCCAGTTCTTACTCGGGGACTATCCATAAAGCCTTAGGGCTATCTTTACTTCGAGTTCGAGCAAACGCTCGCTCGACTGTTAATCCCAGGGCCATCCGAGTTCGAGTGTATCCTCGCTCAGGGACTATCTAAAACGCCATAGGGTTATCTTCATTTTAAGTTTAAAAGCAAATTTTTGCTTAGTTGGAGGCCACGCGAGTTCAAGCAAGCTCTCACTCGAGGACTATTTTCAAAGGCCTAAGGACTATCTTTATTTTCAGATGATCAAGCAAACTCTCACTCGAGGAATAGCAATGAGGTCTAAAAAGGCTAAGCTTTATTTCAAAGCAAATCGAGACCCTACTCTCACTCAACTCGAACTCGGAAGTCCCGGCGACCTATGTTTGAATCAGGCCAATCAAGACTTAGTCCAAGGGATGACAAAGAATTTCAAGTAATATCATACTAACCAATCGAGAACCAAAGGTTTTACGATGTCCGGGTGTAGTATTCAAACCAAGCAAAGGTAAAATGGAAGTTCAGCACAAGTCAAAGAAAAATTGAAGAAACTTTTGTATTAACAAAAGACGATTACAAAAGCCCACGAGGGGTCCTTACACAAAACTGATAAAGCAAAAAACAATAGCTAAAAAACCTAACCTACTTTTGAAGGTGTATCCTCGGGAGAGACATCTGCCAGAACTGTTTCCTCGGGGACCCCATTTCGATCTTCAGAGTGACATCTTCAAGAATCTCCTCCGAAACAACAATGGATGAAAGATGGGCTATAACCTATTAAAGAGCAAAAGCTTTTAAAAAGCAAGGAATATTGTGGCTTGGTGAAAACTTTGGCGAGTATGGGTCTCATCACCACTACTATTGTGAAGCCACTTCTTGAAACATTGCATCGATGTGGGATGCAAAAGTTAGTATGATTCCACCTTACTTCATGGAAAGCAAAAGGAATGAGGTTCCACACCAAGTTAAAGTTAAGAGAGATGAGTAGCGGTTTACGATCTACATGTCTTCTGATACGTGAAGAATTTGAGACTCGTCCCTCATTATTTCGAACCAACAACAACAATAATAATAATTCAGTATAACCCCACTCAGTGAGGAAAAGCTTTGAAAAGGAGCCATGGCGTAACTGACAAAGCTTTTGCCGTATAACCTTATGGTCATGAGTTTGAACCATAAAAATAGGAGTTTGGAGGGGAATATAGAGAAAGGAAAGAGCCAAAGGTTGTTGAGGAGAAATTGAGTGAAGTCTTGGATCGAGCAACCTCCCATTTAGAGAGGGACAGTAATGTAACTGACGATGCAATCAATGCCTTTAGGGAAGTCTATTAACAGCACAATCAATACTATTGGGGAAAAGGATCAACATCGCGATTAATGCCTTCTGAAAAAAATGAACCTACCGTATAATCAATGTTACTAGGGAGACGAACTTATAAGATTTTTTCAGTCATTTGGAACGCTTATGTCGTGAGCATGATGTCATCACTAGATATTCGAGAAAGTCGGGGTCAAGATCATTTCTTTTCTTTTCATTCTAAGAAATGCGGGGACTATCTGTATTTATTCTAAGAAATGCGGGGACTATCTGTATACGGCCAAAATCGGAAGAGTTCAACTTCGGGGTTATTGTAACATTTCATGCCCGTCCTCGAGGAGCTCGAAGGAGAATTTGAAGTATGCCCCCAATGTGCTTCCCATGAGGGAACACATCGAACGTCAGTTTCGGAGCAATACAATCGATGACCTTTATGGGAAGTCGGGAATGCTCCCAAAAATATGTGGTTAAAGCTGACCAAGTCTGTAAGAATAGTAAAAGTCCGTACTAAGTCATTATACAGCTATATCAGTAGCATTTCCTCGTCATTATTGTACATGTGCTATGTCGGGATTCCCTCCCCCCACCCCATATAGAGGGGACCCTTTTCATCTTTTAAAATGATTCGGATTATTACACAACATATTGAATACAATATAACATTCTCTGTTCTTTGCTTAAACAATTGTTCTTCACATTTATTTCTTATTCTTTCATTGTTCATTTATTGTTAAATTATTATTCTTCATTTATTGCTCATTATTAACCGCAAAAGGCCATCTTTGAGGCCCTAATTATCATTGATCCTTTATCAATTGTTCATTGCCATCAGTCCATCTAGGCGTTGAGGCCCCGCTCTAGCTAGATTGAGGCCCTGTCTTGTAGTCCTATTTATTTGCATTTCTTATTTTCTTTACTCACACTTAGCATCTATTTCCTAACAGCTAGCATTAAGATAAATTACATATTTTTAGAACCATAAAATCAAATATAATTGTAGTTACCATTTTCCTGTTAAGCAATCTATAAAAGCTGTTGAAGCATTCGCTACCCCAAAAGACATCACTAGAAATTCAAACTGCCCATCTCGGATCTGGACAGCTGTTTTCAAAATATCCTTTTCCCTTGTATTCAATTGGTGATACCCTAATCTGAATTAAATATTGGAGAATTAGTTATCACCTTGTAACTAATCAAACACGTTATCTATAGTTGACAGTGGGTACTTATTCTTGATTGTGAACTTGTTAAGTTGCTGGTAGTAAATGCATATCCTCAATAAGCCATCGTTCTTTCTTACAAAAAAAGAAGCTGGTGCGCCCCAAGGCAACACACTCTATTGGATGAAACGTTTCTCTAGCAAGTCTTTTAACTACTGCTTCAGTTCCTTCAACTCTACTCGAGTCATTCCACAGGGTGGAGTTTATATAGGCTATGTACCTGACAAAATATCAATCCCAAAGTCAATCTCCCTATCAGGTGGAACTCCTAGAAGTTCATTAAGAAAGACCTCTTGAAACTCATTTACAACCAGCATAGACTGAAGTGTCGGTGCCTCAACATCGGTGTCCGTGACTCAAACCAAATGGTAGATACATCACTTGATGATCATCATCACAGCCTAAAGGTATGAGATAAACCTACCCTTTGGCACACCATCATCCCCCTTCCGCTTTATGGCTAGCTCATCTTGAAACTCAAACCTAATGGTCCTGGTTCGGCAATCAAGCTTGGACAAACATCTGCAAAGCCAGCACATAGCCATTATCACATTAAAGTCCATCATTACCAATTCAATGAGGTCAGTTGTTCTCAATCGAGCATTGTGAAAATACAATCTTGTTAAACTCGCGTGGCTATAATAAATTCACAAACTGAGTTACATAGAGAGAACAAATCACAATGTTCTCACAAAGCTATTTTGGTTCAATCCCGAATTCCATAGCAACCTAAGGAGTGACATATAATAATGTCGAACTAAGATTTATAAGAGTATCCACATCATGAGATTAAACGGTCAATAAATATGTTAACACATCTAAAGATGCCTTTGAACTCTGGTGTCCCATCAAGACATAGAATCTTCCGGGCCCTCCCGAACCCTATGTACCATCCCTAGATATACCACATCTTGTGGGTGTCGGAGTACTCCAACCAAACGAGTGTTATGGAAATAGTAGCGGCTGAACTGGTTAGATGTATCATACCTCTACTAGCATTCTAACAGGACAAAGAGCAGTCTCTATAACATGATCCCTAAGACCACACTCGTATCATACAAGAAGGCTTATGCAGTAGACTCCCAAGTGCATCTTCCCACACCTAAGACATGAGGGCCTTTATTGGATTGGAATCTACTAAAAAGGTTACTTGTTTCCCTAACTAGCCCTAAAATGACCCCATTGTTACTGATTGGGTGCACTACCTGATGGCTGAGCAACTGAATATGACGATGTAGATCACTTTTTCCTTTATAGTTCCTTTCCTTCACCGCCATTAATGAAAGAACCATAAAAGTTTCCCACTGACCGGGCCTTCTTATTATTATCTCGCTCTATCGTGCTTTTTAGCTTCCGGCTCTTTGTTGCTTGAGGAAATACCACCATATCCCCATAGTTCATATCATAATTAAATGAAGCTTTAGTAGCCTCTTGGATAACCAAAGGGATAAGGCCTTTCACAAAGGGCACACCCTAGCCTCCATATTGAGAAACATATAGAGAGCATACTTCCAAAAATCCACAAACATTAGGTGGTAATCCCACACACTTATACTACCTTATTTCAAATTCTAAAACTCGATGACAAATGTTGCCCTAGTCTCGGTATGCATGAAATGATCCATAAAAGCACCTGCAAACTCATTCCACTTTACAAGAGGGGTACTCTCCTAACGGGACTCTTCTCACAATTTATACCATTTATATGCCACTTCTTTCGGGCAATAGGAGTTAAATTCAAAGAGATTGTGTCTTAGTGGCATGCATAACATGGAGAGTCTTGTGCATCTTATTAGTAAACTCATATGGATCCTCTTAGGCTTAGTACCCATGAACGCCAGAGGATTCAACTGAAGAAATTTGTTCACCTTTGAACTAGCTGAATCCTTTGGTGACTAGAGAAAGCAGACGCAGCATTCAATCTCTGGGCTTGGGAAGCCGCTATCCAAGTCAATAATTGGATGGCTCCCCTAAGGTCTCTATTAGAAACACTAGTTTAAGCCAAAGGTGTTAAACGGCCCTACCGTGCCGGGCCGGTTCAAAAATTTTTTGACCCCTACGGGTTCCGGGCCGGGCCGGTTTTGGGTTGTACATTAACGGGTTCGGGTTCATATGGGTAAAAATTGAACCGTACGGGTTACAGGTTGAGGGGGCCGGGCCGGGCTGGGTTTAGTATAAATATTGTAAGTTATATTAATACAAAGTACTAACATAAAAAATACAAGAAAGATGGAAAAAAATTGCACTTATTGCAAGTGTTACTTTTATTTCTTAATTTAAAGTTTCAAACTTACAAAATGAAAGGTTTACATTTTTTTCAACAAGTAAAGTAGTAAATTCAAATGTTTTGCATCGCCTTAGTAAGTTCATCATAATAAATATGAACCGATTGACCTTCTTCTGGAGTGTTAAATTCGGATGGGTTTCCATGTGTTAATATATCTCCAAGTTCCTCGTCTTCT
>MU677826.1:9968-20672 GCA_026770625.1 Nicotiana glauca
TTACAAGCCCACAAATAAATAATATCTCAAGACATTGAAAACTATAAAATAGTTTAGAAAATACTTACAAATTAGATTTTAATGATTATTTTTTATGTATAAAATTTCTAAAATTTATATATATATAACGTCGGTTTGGTTTAGATTCGGTTTGACTTATTTTTTGTTAACGCCAAACCAAACCAAGAGCTATCGGTTTTTTATTTTCCAACACCAAACCAACCAAACCAAACCACAAGTCGGTTTTTTTCTTCGGTCTGACTTGGTTCGTCGGTTCGGTTTGGCTTCATGGTTTGACTTGTACACCCCTAGCTGGAACTCCATCATATTATACTGGAGTTCCAGCATACTTATCCTGAAACTCCAATATAATATGCTGGAGTTCAAGTATACTTATGCTGAAACTCCATCATATTTTTCAAGTTTTGAACTGTGTTTTCGTTCAGATTTATCTTTACATAAAAAGTGGCTAAATTTCGATTACTTTTAAAATTGGGCTATTTTTGAACGACCAGTTATAAATCTGACTATTTTTTAATTTCTCCCGGTGAAATATACTTACTCTTGAAAATAGTAGGCATTTAAATTATAGCTACTTCTTATTTGAATTTTTGTCACACATACTTGAACTTGAATCATTTTTGTTTGTAACTTTGATGTTGTAAGATTTTTTTTTTCAATTTTTTGAATGTCTTTCTAAATATTATCAAGCTAAAGCTAACTAGATTATGAAATGATTAGATTAGAAAAATATGTCGTGGCCAAACATCTCAACTTCTTGAAAAAGGTTACTTTTGGGGAGAAAAAGCATTTTTGTACTTGGAGAAGAAGCTTGAGAAGCTATTAACCTTGAATATTTTTTAAAGTATAATAATCTATAACATTGACGATTTTACTAATTTTTGGAATTAAAAGTGACATAAAATTTATAAAAGTAAAATATGATGCTCTAATTTGCATATGTGATGTCTTAATTATATTTTTAAATATTTCTATTGCTTATAGAATAATTGTTAAAGTTTCTCTAAAAGTTCCCTCAATTGGAAAAAAAAAAAGTTTGTAAACTAAAATCAATAAGATGTAACTTAAGATCAATAAAATCTCATGATCACGTACTGACCATATTGTTAAGTGAAAAGAATTGATTATCCAAATACAATTAACTTCCTGTATTTTAGGAAACTATAAGAATAAACATTAAATAAAATATATAAAAAATGTACTAAAAATATTTAGCGCCTCTTTTAAGTTTGGCTTTATGCAAATATTAGATTGAGCCGCTACTGTGAATCTAGAATACATTACAATTAAGGACAATGAGGAATGATAGCTAAAACATTTAAGATGTAAAAAAGAGAGAAGAAATAACATCAAATTGACCAAATCATTTTCGTGATAAGGAAAGATGATATATAGAGAGAAAGAAAAAGAAGTAAAAATAATTATGATTCAAAAAAATAAATGGAACGAGAGGTTGATAATTTAAAGGATAAAATAGTCATTGTAAATGAAATTTCTGGCGAGTAGCGAGATCTTTTATAGTTTACAGTAGGTCTTAATTTTTTGCAAATAATTAGAAGGAAAAAAAAAGTGATTTTCACACATTTGACATTGATATATATAATTAAAAGGAGCATACGAGAATAAATTAGAAGGCCAGCCTTGAAAGTCTGACAATGCTACTTTTGTGCTATATTTATAAACCTTAAGTGGAAACCAGAATTTTCAGTTAATGATTAGGAATATAATATTAACTATATAATTCAATATTGAGTTTAAGTCGATAGCATTGGGTGTATATATATCTCAGAAATTTCTTCTTTAGTTAAGTAGAAGAGAATGAAGGACAAATTCAAAATAAATGTCAAAGCTATTAAAATACAATCCTTAATAGCGCTATCATAATTAAAAGATTTAAAAAAATGATTGTTGCATTCAACAACAAGATATTTAAATAAGATATAATGCAAGCAATTATTTAGTTGGATCTCTGTAATAATAACCTACATTGATACCATTTTATTCTGTAAATTCTGTGTTTTTATTGATCAACGGTAAGTGATTCTCTATAATTAATTAGTGCACTATCGTGAATGATCTTAAAAGCTCTAGAAATAGCTTGCATGAATGGAGAATCAATCATCACTATTTGATTATGATATATATGTTGAAGTTTAAGAAGCTTTTAATTAGGTTTTGTTTGTTCACTTGGAATATTAAATTAGTAGCTTTTACCTCCTAGTCCTAGTATTAAGAATTTAAATAAAAATGTATTATTAATGCAATAACACCAGGCATTGCTAGGGCTAATTTAGCACCAGATGGATATTTAATGATATTAAAAAGAAATGTAAAATCTTAAAAATGAGAATTTACTTAGTGAAAGCGATCAACATACATTCTCATAATTAAAAATATAAATTTTACTACTAATCCTAGATACTAAACAAACGCCTACAGTTAAACATGAATTCTGTAGAGGTAATATATGTGATGAAATAATATTATTATAAATGTATTGAAAAGAATGAAAACATTAACTATAGCACATGCATAAAATAATAGGGAAAATTTCACATAAAAATAATTGAGCTCCCTACTTGTCATGACCCAAAATTCACTAAGGGTCGTGGTGGCGCCGGATACTATGTCAGGCAAGCCAACAGAATTAACAATTGAATCCTTTTTAAAACTTTTGAAAATCTAAGGTTTTTCCTTCCATTTTTCATAATTAAAAACAATCATTACTTCGATTCAAATTAAACAATAAATGATTAGTACAATTCCTTTGAAACCATCCCAGAAACTCGGTGTCACAACTGCATGAGCAACTATCGATATGGAAAATAAATTACAACATATGTCCGAAATACAGTGGACAGGGAATGATAATGAGAAAATACTGGAGGGAACTACACTAGCTGCGGGTCATCTCAAACAATGCAGCTCACCTAATCCCAGAGTCATCCATGCTGCTGCAACCAATAGGCTGCCAGAGGTATATATATACACGTGCAACAAAAATGCACAGAAGTGTAGTATGAGTACGTAATCAACGTGTACTCAGTGAGTGTCTCGCCTAATCCCGAAGGGGTAGAGACGAGATGGTCAACTTGATACTCTCTAGTAGTCCAATGATGATTCATCCTTAACATGTATACATTAAATAGTGGATTTACATTATAAACATGATTCTAATCCAGATAGAGGAAACAAGTAAACACGTAATTCTTTCATAGGAAAATTTTCCAGAATTTCTCTTTAAATATAATCCAAATATTTTTAAGCCGCAAAAGGGCAATGATAACTTAATTAAGTTCAGGCACCAACACAAGCATGTGCAACTCACACCAAGGCGACGGCCAGATCCAACAGAAATAAATGTGCACTTGCCGAGGGTCGATGACGCGCCTATAGATGCATCTATTAATCTGCCGAGGCGTTCGGCCCGTTCCAAAATAAACATACACATACAGATAGTCGGTCAAGAAGTCAACATGGAGCAATTATCCAAGAAAAACCAATTCTCTTTAATAATTTGAGAAAACAAAGCTTAAGTCCATTTTAGAAATCCATTTATTAATTCAATGTGATTTACGAAAATCAAATGTCAATAGAATTACAGATATTCCAAGTATAGCATGATGATGGGTCCTAACTACCCGGACAATAGCATAACAGTAGCTACGCATGGAATCTCGTCACCTCGTGGTTACGTAGCCCCGAGAAATAGGAGCACATAACCAATTTAACTTACCTATGGGGTAAATTCCCCCTCACAAGATTAGAAAGGAGACTCACCTTGCTCCGAAGATCCACAACCGGTATTCTACATTCTTCCGAAGACTTGCACCAACACACAATGCTCCAAAACTAGCTAACGATCATACAAATCCATTAATATATGCTCGATTATACTTTACAACCCAATTTATAACAATTCCTAACCCCGAACGAAAAGTTGATAAAAATGTCCTCAGGCCCACGTGCCCGGAATCCGAAATTTCTCGAAGATAAAGGTTACCCATGACCTTAGGAACTCAAATATATAATTTCCTCTAATTTCCATACCCAAAATCATGGCTAAATTCCAAGAATATAATTTTTTTCTAGATTTTCCACCAAACCCCCAAATTTTATACTAATTTTCATGTCTAATTCCATGGTATAATCTTGCATTTAACTTGAAAATAAGTAGGAGTAGCTTAACTTAACATTGATGATGAAATCCCTCCTTGAAGCCCTCCAAAAATCGGCCAATGAAGTGAAGAAAATGAGAGAAATGGCCAAACATCCGATTTAAAACAAAGCTTCTGCCCCAGCTATTTTCACACCTGCGGAGCTTTTTCTGCTTCCGCGGTCCCGCGTTTGCGGACACAACTCCGCTTCTACGGACCAGGGCTCCAGCCCAGATTTCGCTTCTGCGGTCGTGGCTGCCCTCACGCTCGACCGCTTCTGCGGCTTCCTCCTCGCTTTTGTGGGGCTGCTTTTGCGGTCCCATTTCCTCAGAAGCGGAAATACTAGATACCAACTGCTTCAGTTCTTCTTAAATTCCAAGTTTTGATCCGTTAACCATCCGGAATCCACCCGAGGCCCCCGGGACCCCAACCAATCATACCAACCAGTTCCAAAACACATTACGGAGTTGCTCGAGGCTTCAAATCACATCGAACAACGCTAAAATCTTCAATCGACCTCCAATCCAAGCTTTATGAACTTTGAACTTTCCAACTTCTACTTCCGATGTTTAAACCTATCAAATCACGTCCGATTGACCTCAAATTTTGCGCACAAGTCATATTTGACATTACAGACCTACTCCAATATTCGAAATTGGATTCCGACCCCGATATATAAAAGTCAACCTCCGGTCAAACTCCTCAAAAATCTTCAAATTTCTATCTTTAGCCAAATGGCTCCAAAATGACCTACGGACCTCCTAATTCACTTCCGATCGCTCCCCCAACTCCAGAATCACTATACAGAGCTACTCCCAGTCTCGGAATTCCAAACGAACATCGATAACACTGAAATGCACTTCAAACCAAACTTATAAAATTTCTTCCAAAATGCTAACTTTCACAATAGGCGCCAAAACGCTCTCGGGTCATCCAAAACCCGATCCGATCATACGCCCAAGTTCGAAATCATCATACGAACCTGCTGGAACCTTCAGATCTTGATTCCGAGGTCGTTTGCTCAAAAATCCAATCCTAGTTCATTCTTTCAACCTTAAGCTTCCGAAATGAGAATTCTCTTCCCAAACCAACTCCGAACTTCCCGAAATTCAATTCCGACCTCGCGTACTAGTCATAACACCTGAAATGAAGCTGCTCATGGCCTCAGACTACTGAACGACGTGCTAGGGCTCGAAGCGACCGGTCGGGTCGTTACATTCTCTCCTACTTAAACATACGTTCGTCCTCAAACGTGTTGAAAACTATACTGAAGTAGTCTGAAATTGCTGTTTAACTTCTCATGCACCTTCCTATGCTACCACAACTTAGTTGAGAACATTAGCTCGATAAATTCCGAAGATATTCTCTTTACCCAAGCAAATAAGCCTTAGAGCCCAATTCCAACATCCGGAATTCTATGCCAGGCCTGTTTCCAACATAGGATCACCGTATCAATCATTATACGCTGTACTCAAACATGATTGCATAACCCTGCTGAATTCACACTTTGCATCACTTTACTCATGGGACCATAATAACATTTCTGTTTGAATTAATCGAAATTCCACGAATCCGATGCTCCTATTGCACCTCATGACCTACATAGGTCTTACTCTAACTATTACAATACCGCCATGACGGATGAGATGCCGAAATTCATAATCAACTGCCGAGTCAACCAATCATCGAGGCTATACTTCTGTCAAGAAACATTGCCACATTCTGAACCAAATAATGATCTTCGCTCTTTAATATACTTCATATAATCAGATTGCACTGATCCTAAATCCCACAATCTCATCTTACCCAGTACGAACTGCTCAGGCAATAAGCCACTTCGAATGCGATCACAAGTCTCATATGATGCCATAATGTGCCAATAGGCCACCAATCCTAACACAACACAAACAAGAAATCGAACTCTGGAAGGAATTACCTAACCCCCGCACTAGTACAGAATTTTCCTTAGAAGATAGGAAGTGAAACACACAAAAACAGCATATAGGAAACCAGACTCGACATCACACTATTGCGGCGCGCAACTCGATCCAAATAACATACCTATGGCGGCATGCCACCCGATCCACAAATAAATCTCACATGAGGATATTGTACTTCGAGCGAAATCTGCTCATTACAATAAAAATATCGAATTTCGATCGCAAGCACGCTAAGTGCATAATACCATCCCTGAGAAAACACATAGCGCCACAGGCTACAAAACTCAAGCACAACTGAGGTGCGATACAAGATCTGAATCTCAAGAGCTATTCTGCTCACATAACATCATCGCCACGCGGAACCTCAACACATAAGAATTTACCAAGCCATTTCACAACTCATATGGCGCAATACATCATTACTTGGAATAGCTGATGACAAAATAACACCTCGACTGTCCCTCCATATGGAACACTCACCGAAACGTACACAATTGGCCTGATATAAGGCCATGTTCACAAATAAATCAATCTACTAATCTCAAGCTGATTTCTGATTGCACCAACTTGGCTAATGACCTTTCAAAGGTCCATAATAAGTCCTTTTTTGCCTCATAACACGTAAGAACAACCATCATAACCGGAGCAACCTCCTCAGTTCATAACCCAATAAGGAAAGTGCCCTATAGGCATAAATTCTCAAATTAATGATATTACCACAATTTTCGTACTTGGTTTAAATCTTTAGTCAATCAAGTGACTATATGTCACACTTATACAATCTTCCCATTGGACAAGCTCCCGATACCTTCTGAAATAAATAACGGGTCCGCACTACCGCTGAAAAGCGATCATGAATCCTTATCCAAGATGCAAAGCCTCCTTCACAACACATCGATCTCAGGTGACGTTGAATACAATACCAACTTACTTTAAACTTTCCACCCTTCTCTTGTTCATCCGAGCTCGTGACATTCTTACCAGTACTAAACTGCAACCTCGATCCTCACTTCGAATTTCCATGCTACTCACTGCACCCAACATACGATAGGACACGATTTTTGTCGTAACTCCAAAATCATTAATATTTTAACACTTCATCATATAAGAACTTTGCACTTAACTCACTTTAGGGGAATCATAGAAACATACAGGTAAATTTCTATAACCGTAGAATATGCAAATCTGCAAGTAGTGGTCTAAGCCACCATAACCCTTCCGAAATTCGCTTCCATTTAACAAGCCATAATAGAAGAATGCTTCTGAATAACATCAATTATGGCGGCCGACAAACCTCACACATATCGCCACAAATCATACGCATAACTCGATCACGCTAAATGAACTAATCACAGACCCCAACATGCCAAATTCAACTATGGCTAATCAATCTACCTCCTTCCAATTTATCCTTGCTTGCCTTAGAAATAATACTAACTCCATTCGACACATAACATACTCCATTTACACTCACTTCGAGTGACCTTGACTCACGAGACCATGTTGTCTCAAATCCCACGACTATTTCATATCTCTCAAATGCTGCACCCCAAGTCAAAATATCACAGAACATTCTGGGCACCTTCTCATAAGCTGTTACAAATCTTGATCTTAACTGTACTCATAGGCTTGAAATCATTAGGTACCACACTTTATCTTTTAAGTTCACTAGGACCATTACTGAGAGCCACCCGCTCTGACTTGGTCCCGAATATAATTCACTCCATAAATCTTATAACACACGAATACTCTCTCGGTGAAGCACCCAACAAAATCGCTTTCTCTGAAACCTGTATCCATACAAGGCATAAATCCTGAACCTTTTTCCAAGTTTGAACATGAGCCAATAAGGTCAACCATCGCATGCCTCCAACAATTCATTTGCTCGAATTACCATTTATGGTCTTTTCTCGTAGCTGAAACAACCCATCGATATGTTAATTACCAGAAACTTCGCAAGTAGTTAACCATGCAACCCAATCATAGACGGTGGGACTCTCCCACTTAGCTCGAAGCCACTATTACAAAACTCTAGAGTTCACCAGGATTCTTAATTCCTTATTGATATAACCTTGCGCAATCAATCGCCAGCATTCTCGATATCTTACCGTAGAAACCCAATTTGATACTATAAATCATTTACAACATTCACACAATAATTCCCTTTGCTGCATAACCAGTAGAACTCTTCGCAGAAGCCTTGCCAACCACGCGATTGCTAACCTGCTCACAGAAATAGCCCACCTGTGAAAATCACCTCCCGACACCTTCCAATGCTGCTGCATAGGGTACAATCACCATGACATCAATAACCAAATCCTGAGTCCAAGCTCACTTCCTAGCTGCGCCGGTCCATTTATCCCTTGTGGACATCAGTTAAATGTGTGGCAACACCCTTTCAAATTCCGAGTTATGCTGCATCCTCGTTCATTTCAAGCAGCTCCTTTCCATCATACCAAATCTCCTGCCGCATAACAACCCATGCTTCGAATTAAACCTGCAGACTTCAATTACCAATCATTAAAATCCCTAATTCGATCCAAACTCTCTTTAAGGCACGTAGTCATGCTACTACCAAGCCCTATACAGCTCCGCCACTCTCCCACTTTGGGCAAACTCACTCCTTTAATCAGCTGCCCGACCTACACTTCTTATACTTGGCCCTTTAGAAGTTCAAAACTCCGCCCGACACTTCCTACATGTTTTCTCATCTTTCGCTGCTCAGTTGTTGCCTTAATAAAATGTATCTTCCTGGAACTTGAATCCACAATTTGTTACTGACTTTAAACTTTTCCAAAGATCGTCTTTCTCGAACTGTCAACATTTGAAATACTGATTCAATCCTAAACCAGCGCACCATGCAATATCTGACAGTCGTAAGACCAATACTATTTCACAATATCCTGCCATAAAAGCGAATTGTAGCAGATTATAACATCGACAAACTTAGTACATCCAATTGGGACAACAACACCCCAATGTAGAGGAGAACTCCACCACGCTTGCAATTACCACATTTCATTACTTCCACCAGTCCACTTCTGGCCATCCTCAGTTTATTTGACTTTCTCCTGCCGGGAATGAAATACTGAATCCCTTGATTATACTAGACCTCCCTTCAATTCATTCACTGCCCCGACACGTGGGCAACACCCTACCATTACAACAACACTATGGAATAATCGCTCATAAGCATCATGGCAACCGGTGCCTAGCCTTAAGGCTCTTAGAAGTTCTGTTACTGAGCTGAAACAATAGAATATCCTTCCAAAATGCGACTATAATAGTCCAATCAACTATATCGGGAAAAATTATCCCGCATCACATTTCTAGTGCCATTAAAATCCTTCAATTTTTGATTTATAACAAGCGCTTGCGTAAGATTGAATAGGAAGAAATTAAAGGTATACGACTCAATGGAATCAAACCTCACGATAAGGAAATCAAGAAGGGAAGTACTCCTAACAGCCCTGTAGCCACCCAAGGATAAGTACAGACGTCTCCGTACCGATCCGCAAGACTCTACTAGACTTGCTCATGACTCGTGAGACCGATGGTAGCCTAGTGCTCTGATACCATGTTGCCACGACCCAAAATCCACTAAGGGTCGTGGTGGCGCTGAACACTATGTCAGGCAAGCCAACAGAATTAACAATTGAATCCTCTTTTAACACTCTTAAAAATCTAAGGTTTTTCCTTCCATTTTTCATAATTAAAAACAATCATTACTTCGATTCAAATTAAACAATAAATTATTAGTACAATTCCTTTGAAACCATCCCAGAAACCTGGTGTTACAAGTGCATGAGCAACTATCGATATGGAAAATAAAATGCAACATATGTCCGAAATACAGTGGACAAGGAATGATAATGAGAAAATACTGGAGGGAACTACACTAGCTGTGGGTCGTCTAGAACAATGCAGCTCACCTAGTCCCAAAGCCATCCATGCTGCTACGCCCAGTAGACTGCCAGAGGTATATATATACATGTGCAACAAAAATGCTCAGAAGTGTAGTATGAGTACGTAATCAACGTGTACTCAGTGAGTGTCTTGCCTAATCCCGAAGGGGTAGAGACGAGATGGTCAACTTGACACTCTTTAATAGTCCAATGATGATTCATCCTTAAAATGTATACATTAAACAGTGGATTTACTTTATAAACATGATTCTAATCCAGATAGAGGAAACAAGTAAACACGTAATTCTTTCATAGTAAATTTTTCAGAATTTCTCTTTAAATATAATCCAAATATTTTTAAGCCACAAAAGGGCAATGATAACTTAATTAAGTTCAGGCAGCAACACAAGCATGCGCAAATCACACCGAGGTGACGGCCCGATCAAACAGAAATAAATGTGTACTTGTCGAGGGTTGGCGGCGTGCCTATAGATGCATCTATTAATCTGCTGAGGCGTTCGGCCCGTTCCAAAATAAACACACACAAACAGACAGTCAGTCAAGAAGTCAACATGGAACAATTATCCAAGAAAAATCAATTCTCTTTAATAATTTGAGAAAACGAAGCTTAAGTCCTTTTTAGAAATCCATTTATTAATTCAATGTGATTTACGAAAATCA
>MU677826.1:21149-33895 GCA_026770625.1 Nicotiana glauca
TAGGAGCACATAACCAATTTAACTTACCTATGGGGTAAATTCCCCCTAACAAGATTAGAAAGGAGACTCACCTCGCTCCGAAGATCCACAACTGCATTCTACATTCTTCCGAAGACTTGCACTAACGCACAATGCTCCAAAACTAGCCAACGATCATACAAATCCATTAATATATGCTCGATTATACTTTACAACCTAATTTATAATAATTCCTAACCCCGAGCTAAAAGTTGACAAAAATGAACTCGGGCCCACGTGATCGGAATCCGAAATTTCTCAAAGATAAAGGTTACCCATGACCTTAGGAACTCAAATATATAATTTCCTCTAAATTCCATACCCAAAATCGTGGCTAAATTCCAAGAATATAATTTTTTCTAGGTTTTCCACCAAAACCTCAATCCGAGGCCTCCTAGGACCTCAACCAAACCTACCAACCAATCCCAAAACACATTATGGAGTTGCTCGAGGCCTCAAATCACATCGAACAACGCTAAAATCATCAATCGACCTCCAGTCCAAGCTTTATGAACTTTGAACTTTCCAACTTCTACTTCCGATGTTTAAACCTATCAAATCACGTCCGATTGACCTCAAATTTTGTGCACAAGTCATATTTGACACTATGGACCTATTCCAACTTTCGAAATTGGATTCCGACCCCGATATCAAAAATTCAACCTCCGGTCAAACTCCTCAAAAACCTTCAAATTTCTATCTTTAGCCAAATGACTCCAAAATGACCTACGGTCCTCCGAATTCACTTCCGATCGCGCCCCCAACTCCAGAATCACCATACGGAGCTATTCCCAGTCTCAGAATTCCAAACGAACATCGATAACACTGAAATGCACTTCAAACTAAACTTATGAAATTTCTTCTAAAATGCTAACTTTCACAATAGGCGCCAAAACGCTCCTGGATCAACCAAAACCCGATTCGGGCATATGCCCAAGTACGAAATCATCATACGAACCTGCTGGGACCTTCAGATCTGGATTCCGAGGTCGTTTTCTCAAAAATCCAATCCTAGTTTATTCTTTCAACCTTAAGCTTCCAAAATGAGAATTCTCTTCCCAAACCAACTCCAAACTTCCCGAAATTCAATTCTGACCACGCGTACTAGTCATAACACCTGAAATGAAGTTGCTCATGGTCTCAGACTACTGAACAACGTGCTAGGGCTCGAAACGACCGGTCGGGTCGTTACACTACTTTTTAATTTTATAGCTCATATTTCAATTTATAATCAATTAGTCCAAAAATAGTAGGCTAAGATTCAACATCCAATTCCAATAGGTTCTCAAGATTACTATTTAATTTTTAAAAAAAATTGCTCAAGCTTTTAAGTTTATTTTTGAATCAGTTACTATGACTCAAATATTAGTTCAACAAATCA
This sequence comes from Nicotiana glauca, assembly GCA_026770625.1. Lineage (NCBI taxonomy): Eukaryota > Viridiplantae > Streptophyta > Magnoliopsida > Solanales > Solanaceae > Nicotiana > Nicotiana glauca. The sequence goes on from MU677826.1 coordinate 22,549, forward strand.
AATCCATTTGGGTGGTGAAATTAGATTTTTAACAAGCTTAAATATGTGGGTTTAAATTTCAATTTGATTTTGTGAGAAATTTAGAGTGGGTGTTATTTAGACTTGTTAGAAATAGTATAAGGAGGTTATATATTAAATTTGAAGTCATTTAATTGAGATTTGGACTGATTTTGAACAAGAATTGCAGCTGAAAATTGTGGAAGAAGTTACAGACGCTTGTATAAAGGTGTATAAAAGTGTATAAGATGTGTTTATACACTATTATACAATTATACAAAAAACTGACTTCGTTTTCTTTCTTGCGTATTTTCTGAAATATAACTCAAATCTTGTTCAAATCTACTCCAAATCACTTCAAATTTAAATTTTGAACTCCTTTTGATATTTTCAATCAATTAGAACAAAACAAACTCAAAAAGTCCTATTTTTAAAAGCAAAGCTTTGAATGGCCTTCAGTGGTGGACTTCTACTCTTCAATCTTTTTACATTGCAACCAGGTGACATAGGGGGAGAAGCAGTATGGCGGAAGACCCCTTGAAGAATATGTAAAAGATGTGAGAAGAAGAGAGTGTGAAAGCAATAGTTGTGAGAACATAGATTTAACTCCGTAACTTTTAGAAGCAATGGTTGTAAAAAATACAGATTTTAAATTTTCAAGAGCTAGTTGTAACGATCCGATCGGTCATTTTGAGTACTAGCGCTCCGTTCAGTAGTCAGAGGCCATGAACAGCTTTATTTCAGGAATTATGACTTGTACGCTTGGTCGGAATTGAATTTCGGGAAGTCAAGAGTTGATTTGGGAAGAGAAATCTTATTTTAGAAGCTTAAAGTTGAAGGAATGAACTAGGATTAGAATTTTGAGTAAACAACCTCGGAATCGGGATCTGAAGGTCCCAGCAGGTTTGTATGATGATTTCGGACTTGGGCGTATGCCCGGATTGGGTTTTGGATGACCCGGGAGCATTTTGGCGCCTAATATGGAAGTTAGCATTTTGGAAGAAATTTTATAAGTTTGGTTTGAAGTACATTTCAGTGTTATCGATGTCTGTTTGGAATTCCGGGACTGTGAATAGCCCCATAAGGTGATTCTGGAGTTGGGAGCGCGATCAGAAGTGAATTCAAAGGTCCGTAGGTCATTTTGAAGCCATTTGGCTAAAGATAGAAATTTGATGTTTTTGAGAAGTTTGACCGAAAGTAGACTTTTTTATATCGGGGTCGAAATCCAATTCCGAAAGTTGGAGTAGGTCCGTAATGTCAAATATGACTTGTGTGCAAAATTTGAGATCAATCGGACGTGATTTGATAGGTATAAACATCTTAAGTAGAATTTGGAAAGTTCAAAGTTCATAAAGCTTGGATTGGAGGTCGATTGATGATTTTAGCGTTGTTCGATATGATCTGAGGTCTCGAGCAACTCCGTAATATATTTTGGGATTGGTTGGTAGGTTTGGTTGAGGTCCCAGGAGGCCTCGGGTGGATTCCGGGTGGTTAACGGATCAAAAACGGAATTTTGAAGAAGGCTGAAGGATCTGGTTGCTGGTGTTTTCGCTTCTGCGGAAATGGGACCGCAGAAGCGGTTGAGGGAGCCGTAGAAGCAGATTTGTTCGAAGGTTCGTGTACCGCAGATGCGGTCAAGGTTCTGCAGAAGCGGGACCGCATCTGTGGAAGAGGGTATCGTAGAAGTGAAAAAGGGGAGCTGAGCCCAGGACCGCAGAAGCGGCTTTTGACCGCAAAAGTAGAACCGCTTAAGCGAGAATAATTCCGCAGGAGCAAAAATAGTTGAGGCAGAAGCATTGTTTTAAAGTCGAATTTTGGCCATTTCTCTCACATTTTTCATGGCTTGGGCGATTCTTGGAAGGGTTCAAGAGAGGATCTTCATCAACAATGTTAAGGTAAGTTATTCCTACCTTTTTTGAGTTAAATACATTAATTATGTATGGATTTTAGTATGAAAATGGATAGAAAATTGAGGGTTAGAGGAAGACCTAGAAAATTTATGTTCTTGGATTTTGAACATGATTTTGAGTATGGGATTAAGAGAAAATCATATATTTGAGTTCGTGAGTTCATGTGCAAACTTTATCTTCGAGAAATTTTGAATTCCGGGCACGTGGGCCCGAGGTTATTTTTGTCAACTTTTCGTTCGGGGTTAGGAATTGTTATAATCGGGTTGTAAAGTATAATTGAGCATATATTAATGGATTTTTATGATCGTTGACTAGTTTTTGAGCATTGTATGTTGGTGCAAATCTTCGGAAGAATGTAGAATGCCGGTTGTGGATCTTCGGAGCAAGGTGAGTCTCCTTTCAAATCTTGTGAGGGGAAATTTACCCCATAGGTGAGTTAAATTGGTTATGTGCTCCTATTTGTGGGGGCTACGTACGCACGAGGTGACGAGAGTCCGTGCGTAGCTACTATTATGCTATTGTCCGGGTAGTCTAGGACCCAAAAGCATGTTATATTTGAATTAATTGTGAACCCATTGATGGTTTGAATTTGCTTAAATCACATTAAATTAATAAATGGATTTCTAAAAAGACTTAAGTTTCGTTTTCTCAAATTATTAAAGAGAATTGGTCTTTCTTGGATAATTCTCCATGTATTGACTTCTTGACTGATTGTCTGTCTATGTGTCTTTATTTTCGGAACAGGCCGAACGCCTCGGCAAATTAATAGATGCATCTATAGGCGCATCGTCGACCCTCGGCAAGTGCACATTTATTTCTGTTGGATCGTGTCGTCGCCTCGTGTGATTTGCGCATGCTTGTATTGCTGCCTGGACTTATTTAAGTTGTTACATGCCTCACTCTGGCTCGAGATCATTTTGTTGATAATGAAAAGAAATCTTGAAAAATTTCCTGTGAAGAAATTATGTGTTTACTTGTTTCCTCCATCTGGATTAAAATCATGTTTATAAAATAAATTCACTATTTAATATGTATATTAAGGACAAATAATCATTGGACTATTAGAGAGTGTCAAGTTGACCATCTCGCCTCTACCCCTTGGGGATTACGCGGGACACTCACTGAGTACACGTTGATTACGTACTCATACTACACTTCTGTGCTTTTTTGTTGCACAGGTATATATATACCTCTAGTAGCCTACTGGGTGTAGTAACATGGATGACTCTGTGACTAGGTGAGCTGCATTATTCGAGACGACCCGCAGCTAGTATAGTTCTCTTCAACATTTTTATTATTTGTTCCCTGTCCACTGTATTTCGGACAGATATTGTATTTTATTTTCCTTATCGATAGTTGCTCATGCACTTGTGACACCGGATTCTGGGGATGTAATTGAATTTATTTGGAAATCTTAAAAGTTGTTTAAGTATTTCATTATTTATTCGGAGGAATATACTGAGTCTTGCTTAAATTGTATAAAAGAAATGTTTCCAAAATTGTTATAACGAGGATTTAATTAAGTATTCTAGTTGGCTTGCCTGACATCGGTGTCTGGCACCACCACGACCCTTAGTGAATTTTGGATCGTGATACTAGTGTTTTCAAAATATGTATAGTATGAGTTAGGTGGGATAAAACTTAAAAATATGAACCATTTTTTTTTATGGTGTGAAGTCATGCGTATTATCTTATAATTCTTTCAAAATAATACTGCAGCTACATTGTGTTATGATAAATAGTTAAAATTAATTATATTCTAAAGCTTAAAAAGGATAGATGAAATAACCAAGTAGGTATAATTAGTGCTGTGTCAACACTTTTGCCAGAAAAAATAAAATAAAAATAGAAACGTACTGACAGTAACTAAAAGTACATATAGGATAAATGTGGAACAACTAAAACTTTAGCCATACAGGAGATGTTAATATTTTGGTAGAAAGCACATATAGGTGTAGATTCATAAGTTACCTCGTATTGTACTTTTGTTTTTCCCCTAGTTACATAATTTATAAGAAAAAATAATATTAACCTGAAGTACAAGTAAACGCATGCATGCATCATCCTTCCTTGGAAATAGTCAAATAATTTAAGATATTCACCAAGTTCTTACGATGATAATATAACAAGCTAGTATTAATTTAAAATCTTACCAATAAATAAAAGAAAATAAAAATAATGGAGTTGCAACGTATTATATGAGAGATAATTATTAAGATCTCAATAGATACAAAAGTAAATTTTTCCATCAATACAGATTTCGGTGACAAAATTTTTATCAGATACTTATATTGCTGATAAATAGCATGAACTTATTGAATCAGTTGATGTGCGCAAAATTTCAAAAAACTTACTCTATCAAACACCATCGTTATAATAAATAAATAAATTAGTGTGATTAAAGATGCTAGAATAAAACTAGACCAAAGTCTAGATTGGCCCCCCACCTCCATCATCCTAACGCCTAAATAAATACTAACTTAATTAGGAGGAGTAAAGTTGAATTGTTAATGGCATAGACTAACTATAGTAGCTTTAAAAATGAAAGGTAGCAACTACTGTATTTTCCCCTCTGACGTCATATGTCTCCGACCTGCAACTAATATTACTACAACTATATATATATATATATGTGTGTGTGTGTGTGTTTGGTGTTAAACCGGTGAATTGATAATTAGAAAACGATTACTTACTGCTATTTGAGTAAGATTTTAGCTTCATTATTTCGTTGATTGTAATCCAAAGGAACAAAAACATACCAAGCAAAAATCATTTGGGATGGAGTCGCCTCCGGTAAGAATATTCTACTCTCAAAGTGGGATGTTTACGTACATGCAGTGACGGATCTAAAATTTTAAAATTATGGGTGCTCGTCGATAAATTGTGATGATCCGAAAAGTCATCTTATATTTTAAAACTCAATTATGCGTTTTTAGGCGTTAAAAATCATGTTTAGGTCATACTTGTTTCCGGAAAGCTTCTATATTAAAATTTGATGAAAATAAGATTTTTTTCCTAAAAACTTCATTTGAGTTGATTTCGGTAAATATTTTTGGTAAACGGACCCAGATTCGTGATTTGACGGCCCCGATGGGTCCGAATCGTAATTTAGGACTTGGGCGCATGCCTGAAATCGAAATCGGAAGTCCCTAGCCCAAGATATTGGATTTTGTCGAAATTTGAAAGTTAAAGGCTTAATTCAATGGAAGTGTTTGACCAAAGTTTGACTTTTTGGATATCGGCTCCATATTTTAGTTTCGGAACCCGATATAGGTCCAATACCCTATTTATGACTTGTCTGTGAGATTTGGTGAGAAACGGAGTTGGTTTGACGTGATTCGGACATTCAGTTGAGAAATTAGAAGTTTCGAAGTTTTCTTGAAAATTTCATTAGATTTGGTGCTAAATTCGTAGTTCTATGTATTATTTTGGCGATTTGATTGCGCGAACAAGTTCACATGATGTTTTAAGACTTGTGTTCATATTTGATTTTGAGCCCCGAGGCTTGAATGAGTTTCGGATAGGCTACGAAGTGAAAATAGGACTTAGAACATTGCTGGTATTTCAGTTGTTGGCGTAGGCCTCTGATCTCGCAAATGCGAGATCAGGAATCACATATGCGACCTTTGCATGTTCCGCATTTGCGAGCAATTTTTTGCATTTGCGAGGAGTAGCTGGGCCATACAGTCTTCGCAATTGCGAAGCATTCTTCGCATTTGCGAAGTAAACCTGGGAAGGGCAGTGATCGCAAATGCGATCCTAGAATCACAATTGCGGAGGTCCATGTTCTCATTTGCGAACAAACCTTCGCATTTGCGAAGACAACGCAGGTGTGAAGGACTTCACATTTGTGATGGTCCCTTAACAATTGCGGGCTTCACATTTGCAAAGCTCAAGTCACAAATGCGACATCTGTAGCTGTGAAAAAATGACTTAGACAAGATTTATCTCCCATTCTTCAAATTTTTAAAACCTCAAACACAAGAGGCGATTTTCCAAAGACCATTTCTTTCCCAAAATATTGGTAAGTGATTCTAAACTAGTTTCTTTCAATGTTTCACTTTATTTTACAAGATTTCAACTTAAAATCTAACGCTTTCATGGTGGAATTGAAAATTTTTGGGTAGAAACTAGGGATTTCGAAATTTGAGGATTTAGACTCAAATTGGGGTTGGATTTCAAAACCAATTATGTATCGGGGCTCAGGGTGAATGTGTAATCGAGTTTTGGTCCGAATTTTGGGTTCAAACCAAACGGACACGGGTCTTGATTTTTTCAATAATGACTTAAATCGAATTTTATTATCGTGGGTGATTCCTAAGGCTTATTTTGAATTGTTTGGTTGATAATTTGATAGATATTATTGGTTTGGAGGCTAGTTTGAAAGGCAAAGCCGTGGTTGAGCTTTGAGTGGTTCTTGGAGCGAGGTAAGAGATGTGTTTGACCTTGACTTGTGGGAATTAGGAACCCTCCGACTATTTGCTATGTGATTCTCGTGTGAGCGGCTTATATGCTAGATGACGAGTGCTTATACGCCACCAAATTATCTATTTTCCCTGAATTACTGCTTTTCCTTAACTGTTTCCTTCCTTGTCTTAATTGTTATATGCTCTAAATGCTTTTCACACTCAACTGTTACATGTTAATCAATATCTTCTTCTGTTAACCATGTTAGCTTTTTTCATAGTTCCCCATAATTCCTGTTATTTGCTTAATTTGATGTGTTTGCACCTTCTAATTGTAAAATGCTGGGTTGGTCTTGCTGTGTAATATTATTTGTTTAGATTCTATATTGAATAATGTTTTCTTTTCTTGGTTCAGTTTGGTATTTATTCATCATAAAGGCCCACTACAACATTATACATATACAGCTACGAAATACATTGTAGCTAAATATAAAAATTTCTGTGGCTAAACACTTTAGCCACCATATTTTTTTCCGTAGCATTTGTAGCAAGATGTAGCGTAGTTTAAGATTAGCTAAAAACTTTACATGATCTGTGGTAAAGAACTAATACTTAGTGCTATGCAATTTTTTTGAGTTGTAGCTGTGATAGTAAAAAGAATTTACCATGAAAAATTTACTTATAGCAAGTGATTTTATTCTTTTGCCACGACAGGCAAAACTAATAGCTATCTTCATATTCTAGCCACATGGCATTGCATCGTATCAAATGATTGAACTTGTTTGCCACACAAACTAAAATTTTGTGGCTATTTCTGTAGCTTTTAGTCTCGTGGCAATAGTATTCGTATTTAACTATAAGAAAAAAATCTATAACTATAAATTGAAGTATTTGCTACAAGCATTTTTATATTGTAACTAAGAGTCAATACCTTAGCTATGAAATATATAACATTATAGCTAAAATTTTCATTTACTACAAAAAGAGCAAATGTATAGCCATATCCTTTTAACGTGGCAATTATATACAAATTGAAGAATTTGCACCAAGAATTGTTACTCACAAGAACGTTATAATGTAGCTAAGAATCCAAATATTTTAGACTCCAAACAGGCTTCAAATTACACATAATTCTATATTTCAATATCAAAATATTAACATTGTTGAAACTTTAAGCCATTGGGCTTTAAAGTAGAAGAAGAGTGAATTGGAAATGGAGGGAAATAAAATGGTGGGAAAATAAAAATTTGAAGAAGTGAACTTTTGTCTTGCACTTTGTCCCTCATTGGTGAGGGACAATCACATTTATGTGCTTATATATAGATTCACTTCTTAAAGCTCTTAAAAGAAGTTGAAGAGAATGAACCCTCACGCCGTCGTCATCGCTCGCTCGGCTCGGCTTCGGCTTCGGCTTCGGCTTCGGCTTTGGATTTGGATTTGGATTTGGATTTGTCAAATGATCGATAAGATTATTTTTTGGACAAAATTTATACAATTATTTAATAATTAATTAAATGCCAAATTACTGCTGAAAAATCACTACTGAAAATACGATTCAGAGGGCCTTGCTGGCTGCGGTTCTGCCGCGACCGCGGTAGAACCGCGGCAGGAAGATTCCGAGAACCCCTCCGGCCGCAGTTCTGCCGCGATCGCGGTAGAACCGCGGCAGGCGACGTATTTTCAGAAAAGGCACCTTTTCCAGACACCTCTTCTGATATTTGCGTATAAATTCTTAGGCAAGGCTGCATTTCATACATACGAAAAATACTCCAGAACTTCTTTCTTTCTGAATATACTGCATCCTAATTCGCAGTCTCTCTCTCTCAAATTCGTAAGTGTGATTTTGCTCCGTTCTTTGAGTTCGTTGGTATCCTGCAGTTTGTATTGCCACTGTTGCAGGAAGGTTTATTCCGTTTTATCCTGGGAGGATTTAATCCATTACCTTGGCAACGTGTGAGGGGGTTAAAATTCCTTAAGGACACACAAGGAAATTGTGGACTCGGAAATTTCTCATTCTTCTACCTTTCTTTATTTTCTAACAGTTTATTTTTAACACAGTGACGCTAACAAGCTTAAGGAATTTTAATAACGTTTCTGTGTTGATTATTAAACTGTTTTCTTTATATTTTATTGGAGACTAAAGCCTTGTTGCTTTCTACTCCATTAATTGTTTCTGTCCGGTTTAAAGTACATAAAAACTTTGCCGGAATAATAAACGTACGGGTTTGAAGTATATAAAAACTTCACCATTGTTACGTGTTGTATGTTTGGTTTGGTATTCAGTTTGAAGATATCAAAACTTCACTGATTTAACAAAGTTCTGTATTGTTTTTGACTTTACAGAAATATGACGAATGAAAACCAAACTAATGGAAGTGTTGCGGGAACGGGTGCTACTTTGACGAGTGTTGCTGCCTCGTCAAGCCGTTCTGCTCCTGCCCATGCTATGGCACCGGCAGAAAAACCCGAAAAGTTTTCCGGTATTGACTTCAAACGCTGGCAAATGAAGATGCTCTTCTATCTTACTACGTTGAGTTTGCAACGTTTCATCAAGGAGGATCCTCCGGTCATGGCTGAAAATACTCCGGATGATGAACGACTTGTTGTAACTGAAGCATGGAAACATTCTGATTTCTTGTGCAAAAATTACATTTTGAGTTGTTTGGAAGATGGCTTGTACAATGTCTATAGTGTCATGGAAACTTCAAAAGCGTTATGGAATGCGCTTGAGAAGAAGTACAAGACTGAGGATGCCGGACTTAAGAAGTTCGTGGCTGCAAGGTTCCTGGATTTCAAGATGATTGACACTAGGTCGGTCATAACTCAAGTCCAAGAACTACAAGTCATTGTACATGACCTCCTTGCTGAAGGTATGACCCAAATCAATAATTTTATTAATAAGATTTATCTTATTATTAATCCTGAATTTGTTATTGAAGGTATGGTCATAAATGAGGCCTTTCAAGTCGCTGCTTTCATTGAGAAGCTACCTCCGCTGTGGAAGGATTTTAAGAACTATCTTAAACACAAACGGAAGGAAATGACTCTAGAAGACTTGATTGTTCGTTTGAGGATAGAAGAGGACAACAAAAATGCTGAAAAGAAGTCACGTGGAAACTCGACAATTGTGGGGGCAAACATTGTTGAGGAGGCACCACAAAATAAGAAGAGGAAGAAAGCTTCTGGACCAAAGAATTACCCAAGCAAGAAGAAGTTCAAGGGTAATTGCCACAATTGTGGAAAAACTGGGCATAAGGCAGTGGATTGTCGTGCGCCAAAGAATGATAAGAAGAAAAAGAATCAAGCCAACATGGTTGAAGATGAAATGGAAGACTTGTGTGCCATGTTGTCAGAATGCAACTTGGTAGGAAATCCGAAAGAATGGTGGATAGATTCTGGAGCCACCCGCCATGTTTGTGCTAACAAGGAATTATTTTCTTCTTATGCCCCTGCAGGTCCCGACGAGACTATCTTCATGGGAAATTCATCTACGGCCAAAATTGAAGGAGTTGGCAAGATTGCATTGAAGATGACGTCGGGAAAAATAGTGACTCTAAACCAAGTCCTCCATGTTCCAGAAATTCGCAAGAATCTTGTGTCTACCTCACTTCTTGTCAAGAATGGATTCAAATGTATTTTTGTTTCTAATAGTGTTGTAATAAGTAAGAACGATTTGTATGTAGGAAAAGGTTACCTAAGTGAGGGCCTTTTCAAGCTAAATGTAATAGCAGTTCCTATCAATAAAGTGAATGCTTCTTCTTACTTGCTTGAGTCAAACACTTTATGGCATTCGCGTTTAGGTCACGTAAACTTCAAAACATTGCGAAAGATGATAAATCTAGAAGTATTGCCAAAATTTGATTGCATCAATTCCAAATGTCAAATATGTGTGGAATCAAAGTATGCTAAGCATCCTTATAAGTCCGTTGAAAGGAATTCAAGTCCTTTAGACTTAATTCACACAGATATTTGCGACATGAAGTCAACACCATCTCGCGGTGGGAAAAAGTATTTTATTACTTTTATTGACGATAGCACGAGATACTGCTATGTTTATTTACTTAATAGTAAAGATGAGGCAATTGATGCTTTCAAGCAATACAAGAGTGAAGTTGAAACGCAACTAAACAAAAAGATCAAAATGATAAGAAGTGATAGGGGTGGCGAATATGAATCTCCTTTTGAAGAAATATGTTTGGAAAATGGCATTATCCACCAAACAACTGCCCCTTACTCTCCACAATCTAATGGAATTGCGGAAAGGAAGAATCGAACGTTGAAGGAGATGATGAATGCATTGCTAATAAGCTCTGGCTTACCACAAAACTTGTGGGGGGAAGCTATACTTACAGCTAACCGAATAATCAACCGTGTACCTCATAGTAAAACACAATCCATTCCTTATGAGAAGTGGAAAGGAAGGAAGCCCAGCTTGAAATACTTCAAAGTGTGGGGGTGTTTAGCTAAGGTACAAGTTCCTAAACCTAAAAGGGTTAAGATAGGTCCAAAAACGGTTGATTGTGTGTTTATTGGATATGTAACCAATAGCAAGGCATATCGGTTTCTGGTTCATAAATCAGAAAATCCTGAGATTCACATTAATACGATAATAGAATCAGATAATGCTGAATTCTTTGAAACTATTTTTCCATATAAAAAGGAAAGTGAAGTGACCTGCCAAAAGTCAAAACGACTTCGGGAGGAAATAATAGATGGTATGCCTAATGAAGAAAATCCGAGAAGGAGTAAACGTCAAAGGACATCTACTTCATTCGGTCCAGATTTTCTGACTTTTCTGTTAGAAAATGAGCCTCGTACCTTCAAGGAAGCAATGTCTTCCTCAGAGGCACAATATTGGAAAAAAGCTTTCAATAGTGAAATAGAATCAATATTGAGCAACCATACTTGGGAATTGGTTGATCTTCCTCCTGGTAACAAAACATTGGGTTCTAAATGGATTTTCAAGAAGAAAATGAAAGACGATGGTACTATTGACAAATACAAGGCAAGACTTGTTGTCAAAGGATTTAGACA
>MU677828.1:0-19329 GCA_026770625.1 Nicotiana glauca
CCAATTTTCCAACGTATCAGGTATTTAATACTGAATTTGGACTCCTTTTTGTCTTCAGATCCATGTCTTCAATACCTTTCGATCCGTTGGCTTTAAATGACTCGAATCGGTACGGGACTCGTGCCTAAATTGCTTCTCGTGCCTGTTTAACTTCCTCTTCCCGTATCTTTCGTCACCAGATTCTTGTCTTTTGAATCCTTAAGAATTCCTAGNATCATGCCACATCATCTTTAATATAAATTCAGTTTTTTCCCAATACAAGCATATCCTAATGCAAGCATTAGTGGTTGCTTGCACGGCTTGAACACGGAGAGCGGAGACAACTTTACCGTTGCTCCAAGGCTCCCCTTCGGAGTTAGCAAATATTAATAAATTAAAAGTAAAAGAGATATAGTACCTTGAGGCGTAAAAATTCTTGGCGAACTTGGAGAACATGTGCTTCATCCCATCTCTCAAATTGACGTTCATCTTCTTTGAAGAATTCTTGAGTGTTTTTCCTATAGAATTGCCTTTGCTTTGCGTCCCATTTTCCCAGTATTGTTTTGAATGACTTCTCATCAACTCCAAGCCCTAAATATGAGAAATCCAAAATATAAAAATTCTCACTTTCAAGAAAATTAGAGGGTGATACAAATGATAAGAATTAGGCTAAGGATAATAAAACGATAAAAGAAAAACATATGTGAAAGTGGAGAAGGAAAAAAATGTGAGATTTCAACCGATGTTGTTCACATAAATAAAATACAAATGTTAAAAAAAAAGGAAATTATTCTTTTTTGGAAACCAACAAATTTACTTTATTTATAGTATTCGCACAAGGTATAGTGCAAGCATAACAAGTATCCATCAAAAGAGTTAACAAGCACTTCTACATATATAAATTGCAATACAAGACATTAAATAATAAACATATTCCTGAAATAAAATGAAACAATAATTTGAAAATTTATAATGGAAAGTTAAGTATTTGTCGAAAAACAAGAACCTGAGAAAGCCTTGGTGAGAGCGTGAAACTCATTAGAGATCGCTGTTTGTTGGCCGTTTATGTTGTGTCCTGACATTATGAATTAAAATTATAACATAAATTAACTTTTTTTTTTATGAATTAAAAAGTGAGAGTAATTTGAAAATCTATAATGGAAAGTTATTATTCAGAAAAAGAACCTAAGGCTTGGAGAGAGCTATAAACTCATTAGAGGTTGCCATGTCTTGAAAATTTGTGTTTTGTGTGTGTGTTTCTGAGGTAAAGTTAGACTTGCTGTTTTTGGCTGTGAGGATCTCTTTCAATTCAAGCTCTATTTATAGTAGGCTCTTTGTGTATTTTGGTAAATGTACATGGAGTCACCGGCTGGAACAGTTTGGTTTTAATTAGAGCTGCCCATATGGACGGGACGGACCGGACTAGCCCAGCCCAGTTCACATGGACTTTAGCAATTGACGGGCTGGGCTGGGCTAGCCCACCATTTTGATGGACCTTATAATGGTCAGCCCACTCCAGCCTTATATGGGCTACGGACCCCCACGGGCCGGCCCATTATTTTTTATAATTTTTCTTTAAGTTCTAACCTAAAAAGATAAATATTTAAAAGTTAAAAAAAATCTTATTGGAAAAATTTCACAAAACATAATAACTTTTATATTGTTCCAATATATCATAATAAACACTAAAAAAATAAATAAAAGATAACACTATATTTTATTCACTAAAAGTCAAACTCAAATAAAAGTATTCAAAAGAACGTCCATACGCTTATGGGAAATTTAATACAGTATCTTCATCAAACACATTCGAATCTGCTTGTGAGAAGATTGCCTTAACATCTTCACTTTTATCTACATCTACAGTTCATATGCAATATTAATTAGTCAAATATTAAGAATAATTAAATTTTTAAAACTAATTGACGTTTTAAGACTTTGATCTTTTAATATGATGAGCTTAATAAACTTTAAGCTTGGGATGCTCTTTATGTTATTTTTTGTGTCATATACTTTTTTATATTTTGTATATTTTAAATACGTATTTTTATTAGGCCCACGGGCCGGCCCAGCCCAGCCTCACTCAAGCCTCATGGGCAACGGACTTACTCGGGCCGGGCTTAAAAGCCACACTTTTAAAGGAATTTTTACCTTCCTATACCATATATGAAACCTTATTACCCTCAATGTTTAAGGTTTGTGTTAATTACATTTCAGCATACGAAATTATCATTTATATACCATAATTTAAATTACGGGTATAATTAATTCTTTATTTATACTAGGCGTTAATTTAGGAACCGATATTCTCCAATTTTCGTTTACCCGCCTCTCTCTCCTCCCACCCCCTCCCTACACTTCCTACGTTTTACCTTCACTACCTCACGTTTATCATCAGTTGCACCATACAGACACACGATTCTACACTTTCTTCTCCATTTAATTTCACAAAATCCCTATTTGAAATTCCATCTGATTCAAGTTGAAGTAATCTTTCTCCCAAATCATGAATAACAAGAACACTCCCAAAAAAAAAACCTTCAAAATTTACATTACCTGATATCCCATCTTTTGATTTGGGTATTTTAACACCAAAATCACCACCAAAAAAAGCGAAATCTATGCATGCAAGTGACTCTACTACTAACATTTCATCTCCTAGATAAATGCGTGCGGAGATGAGAACCAAGCTATTGCACGATGTTGATGCTGGTGGAGTTGCTAAACCAGTCGCGAAGCAACTAAAACGAAAGGGGAAAGAGTTGTGTGAAGATGACAATTTTGTTGAAGATTCACCTAAAATTATATCTGTTAAGAAAGCCAAGGCCTCTCCTAGTTCATCAAAACCAAAAAAGAAGAAACCATCCAAAAAAGTACCAAAATTGGTTGAGAAAAAGATTTTGCTGAAGGTAAACATTAATTATTTTCCTTTCCAGTTTTTTAGTATGATTTTGGTTGAAAAAATCTGTGTTTCAAGTATTTTTGGCAAATTGTAGAATTGTCTTAATTTTGTAGTTTAGTTGTTTCAATATTGTAGATTAGTTGTAAATGTGTTATTTAAACAGTTCATAATTATAGTTATAATGCAGTTTTGTTGCAGTCATTTGAGTAAATTGTAGTGTATTTTTTACTTTTACTATGCTGATACATTTACCTTCATATTAACTATAATTAATCTACATTTTATGAGTTACTTGAACTAACTGTTATATTTTTGTAGTTATAGAGCTGTGGTTACCTTTTTACTCCTTCATGTTTGGAGATAACTTTTACATGTGTAGATGTCCTGTAGTTTTTTGTAGTTATAGGTGTGGGTTGGTTGTTATTTTTTAAGTTATATTTTTGTAGTTATTGTGTAGTTATATGTAGATTACTGCTTCTTTTCTATGCAGTCTACTAATGTTTAATAATTTATTATTTTTTGCAGAATGGCCATTACTTTGCACCACATAATGTCGATTATGGGGTGCTTAGATTCCACACTTTGTGTGATCCGAGCATTCCAAGCCAAATAAAAGCCTTACTCTCTCCAAATGCTTTAAATCTTTTCAAAAACACTTGCTTTGGTTAATTTTTTTCTCTCCCTTGGATTTGCATGCAAATTGCAAAATCAGGCAATTCATCTTCTCATGAAGTATAAATTGGCTAAGTCTAACGAATCCTTTTTTTCAGTCCTCTTGAAGGGTGAAAAATTAAATTTTGGATTGAGAGACTTTGGTTTGATTACTGGTCTAAATTGTGTGAATAAGTTTTCAGACTATGGTTACACTTCTACTTATGTTAGTCATTTAATGAATACCTATTTTCCGAACAAATAAAGGGTTGAGAAGTGGCATTTGAAAAATGTAGTAACAAATAAAGCTTGGAAAAATGATGAGGATGTAGTGAAGTTGTGCATTCTTTATCTGTTGGAATTTTTTATTTTTCCTTATGCTAAAGACCATGTGTCTTTCATAGATCAGTTTAGATTCTATCTGGTAGAGTCTGGTAACTTTGAGTCATACCCATGGGGTATTAAGTCCTTCAATCAGGTTATGGAATCTGTTCGATATCGTCTAAATACCAGTGTTCATTCTTACCTCATATGGGGATGCTCATTAGCCTTGCAAGTTTGGCTTTATGAGTGTTGCTCGACTGTCAGCACGGAGCTTGCTGTGATGTGTTCTAAGTCAATACCTCGCATTTTAAGATGGTCAGCTAATAAGGGCCAGATTTGGTTAACCGCATTTGAAGAGAAGATGATAAAGCCTGAGTGGGTTAAGGTATATTTTTCAGTTTTGTATTTTGCTACATTTAAATTCATAATAACTACAATTATTCTACATTTTGTGAGTTACTGGAACTAACTATTTTTTCCATCATTCAGTTCACAAGCATGCAGGAATCTGGAGAAGAGCTTGGAGTTCTTAACCTGCCAGCCAAGATTCAGTATGAAGATGAAGATGGTGCGCAATCATCACAGGTTCCAATTGGTGGTTCTCCAACATTTGAACCAAAACATAAAGATGGTCAAGAGGACACTGAATCTGTGGCTAGCAAGCTCAGGAAGCTGGAAAGGGGGATTGAGAATGTAATATAAATAACTACAATATATTGACATTTGTGCTACAATTTATCTACATTCCATTACAATTATTGTTTGTTATACATTGTACTTAAATTGTAGTATAATTCTATATTGGCACTTTTATTATTGCACACATCTTAGTTAAATTGTCTTGGAACTGTTGCAATTTGAACAAAATTAACAACTAACTATATTTTAATTCATTAGGTTGATGGAAAATTAGATGATTTTAAGAAGGTTGTATTTGAGTAACTTTCAAACCTTCGAGAGTTCATAGATGAATTCGTAAAGAGTGTTATGAAATTCAAATCGGGTGGTGATCAAGTGCATGCAAGCACAAGCAATACAGGTATCTACAGAATGCCAACAAACATATCTACAATTTTTCAAGACAGCACTATATAATTATATTTACCCTTTTTTCACTATGTTTTGCAGCTGCAGTTTCTCCAGAACATGTTCAAGCACATGTTGCCTTATCTCCTGATGTTCAAGAAGCAGCTGGGGCAGACAAAGCAGGTATAATTTTAACTACAAATTACTACATATATCTACAATTTATATTTTTTAAATTATTCATTCAACCTGAAGTTTCAATAGAACATTTGCAACCACATGTTGAGGAAGAAACAGAATTTGAAGAAGTAGCTGAGGTACAACAAGCAGGTATAATATCATAAGCTTATTATATTCACTTTTATATCCACAAATATTGTATTACTACATACATCTACATTTAGCTACAGAACCTGAAGTTTCTCCTTAAGGTGTGACATCACTTGTTGAGGAAGAACCAGTATTTGAAGAAGGAGTTGAGGTAGAAAAAGCAGGTATAGTATCATAATATACTTTTAAATATTATGATGTTGCTTATTCAATTTTTCATTGCTGTTAAGTATGTAAAATTTTTATGTAACAGATATTGAAGATAACATTGCACAGTCCCCAATTCACGGTGTGACTGTAGCAGCTCTGACAGAACAAATGATTGAGAATCCGATGAATGAAAATGAAGATGGAGAGCATGTGAATGAAGTTGTTCCCTAAGGTTCAGGCATTGACAAGAAGGGGGTGACATTGGATGACTTTGAGTTGCCAGAAAACTTAACACAGTTGGTTATGTATTGCGAGCCCATACAAGATGAAGCAACCCCTATTCATCCGATACGAACCAGGCAACCGGGGAAACATGCACGATCATCTTTCACACCTTTGTATAGTTCTGGAGGCAGCAGCTCTGTTGGACGTAAATTTTTCTACCTCAAGCACCCCTTCACAATTGTTATAGGTGAAGATGTATATTCTAATTTGATACAGAGGTTCACCACCTGGTTATACCATCATAGTGACAAAGCATCTAAGAGGTATGAATGCTTCATTTTACACTTTCATTTCACAATATTTAAACTTTATATATGTAATTCATTCTATCATTTTGCTTTTTTTTTATTTGATATTTATATGTTATTACAGGAGGAAGGAATACTTTTCAAAAAAGGATAACCAAATCAAGCCTTGGTTAGATCTTGGTTGTGAAAATGTGGATAAGAAGGATTGGTTTTATTCCCTTGCTCACCCAGGATAACTCCTCAATAACACGGTAATTATTCAGAATAGCTTCATACACAATATATGTTTTGTCTTCAGCTGTGTAGTATAATTGTAGTTATATTGTAGACAATATATATAAATGACCAAGACTTTTACTGTAAATTATAGATCTAATGTAGAAATTACATATAAATGTTGTTTCTGATTATTTATAGTGTAATTGTGATTTTGATGGACCTTATGTCTCATATTCGATGATGATTTCTATGTACAAATTGAATTTTTTATACTTTGGACAGAATTGGAATCTCAGTGTTTCATAGTTGTAGTTAAATTGTAGAGTAAGTTATTTTGACTTATAATATTAATTGTAGTTTGAATTTGGATATTATAGAGACCTTATGTTAGTTGTTGTGTTTCACTTCTTGCTTTGTATAGTAGCTAAAGTGTAGCAATCTTTTAGAATATTTTATTGCTGCAATTGTAGTTTAAGAAGTAGCTGTTATGTGGATAATTGTGATTACTCTGTAGCTTATAGTGTATTTTACTTTATTTTTGCAGCACATTGATGTTATTATGTATTATCTG
This sequence comes from Nicotiana glauca, assembly GCA_026770625.1. NCBI lineage: Eukaryota > Viridiplantae > Streptophyta > Magnoliopsida > Solanales > Solanaceae > Nicotiana > Nicotiana glauca. Next base: position 6,686 of record MU677828.1, read on the forward strand.
AGAAAAAGAGGCAAATATGGCCCCAACAACAACACAAGGTTCACAACAATCAGTTGCTTGTTCAAGACTAAGATTGAACAAATCTATGACAAGTTCATAAGTTCTCCGCCAGAACTTAAGTATTCGGTTGTTAAATCAGATGATGATGTTGCAGAATATATTCTGGGGTATAGGCTTCTTGCTAATGTTGTCTGGGATGTAGTAGACTATGTGATCATGCATATGAATATTGTAGAGAATTTCCATTGGTTGTTGCTTGTTTTTGACATAGCGGACAGACAACTTTATGTTTATGATTCCATAGTGTCTTCACACCATCATAAGTCTGTTGAATTAATTGTTGATAAGTTTTCAACCATTATCCCTCTGTATTTGTCTTGCACTGGTTTCTACGGGAAACGCAAAGACATTGACTTCAAGACCACAAAGGCATACATTGAGAAACCAATTACAGACCATCTCACCATACAGTGGATGGTTACGGATATTCCACAGCAAAAGGAAGGATCACTGTGAAAAAACTATTCTCTCTTTCTATAAGTTTAATTATTTTTTTATAATCAATTATTAAATAATTAATAAATTTTATTTTATGCAGCGATTGTGGTGTATTTTTGGCTGCTTTTGCGGAGTATGTTAGCCTTGGAGATTTGGCAATCCCAAAAGAATACCTTTCTGATATCGACCGACACCGTAGATGCTATGAAGCTCTACTATGGGACTATGCTACAAAAAAGAAAGAAGATGGGTCAATCAGTGAAAGTGAAGTTACAGGCAGGCTAGTAAGGAGGAAGGGTGCTCCTGCTAAGAATGGGAGGACTAGAGTACAGAGAAAGAAGAAATAGAGTCTTATGTTCTTAGTTTAGTTGATGTCATTTTGTAGTTGAAGTGGATTACACTGTAGGAAATATGCCATTTTGGTTGTTTACAGCACTTTATCCTCGTTATATTAAACTTGAGTATTCTGATGTGCTAGAATACAATTTGCCTACAATTAATCTTCATATAATTTTTATGAAATACCTTCAAGTTCTAGGTATTTTCTATATATAACTATCATTTGGAATTAAGTTACACAGCAAACAGATGAAATAAATACTCAAATCATATAAATAAATTAACCACAATTTATCTACAAAATCATCTACAAACTATTACCATGCTACAATTTAACTACATTAAAACTACATTTCAACTACAATCTGGAAACACTTTACATTACGGTTAATTTATTAATATCAGTTGTTTTGTATACAATTTAAAGATTAACTAAACTATAAAAAAGACAAATTTAGATGCCTGACAGAATACATAAAATTATATTAAACACAAATACACAAATTGTAGTGTACTTCATAATCATCTTCAAAAACTTAAACGATTACACAAAAAATTCAAATAATTTGAACTCACTAACATTTATTTTGAATAACTATTCTAGCTACATGATATTCATTTCTTTTTGGGCGCATTCTTGCAAGTTCTTTTGTTATGCCCTTCACCTCCACAATTTTCACATGACACCTTGTACTTCTTTGACTTTATTTCATCAAATGTTTTATATCTTTCCTTGTGAGGTCTCCCTGGCTGCCTTTTATCTCCCGCTGGTGGCTTTACTACCTCTTCCAAAATATGTTGTGGCACATCCCATTTGCTTTCATCAGGAAGAGGATTTACTGGCATTTCATAGGTACGCAGAAGGTTCTTCCTTGTGTAATACGGAGAGCAATAGTTTTCGTATGTTTCCTTCCTGTGCCTTAATGCTGCCAAAGCATGAGCACATGGAAGTTCATCAAGTTGAAATTTTCCACATCTACATTTCTTATTTTTTAGACACACAATGTACCGCTTCACACCATATAACACATTATGTATATGATTTGTTGAAGCCCTCACCTACAATTGAAGAACAAACAGAAAAAAATATTATATCAATTATTAAAAATGATTATCTACAAACTTACCTACAAATCAGCTACAAATAAACTACAACTTATATAGAATCTACAATTACCCACAATTTTACTTCGGTTTATCTACAATCTTGAAACAATACATATTAAGCAATTTATTTTCCCTGCACCAAACAAACAGATCTTACCCTTAGTTTATGAGATAATGTACTATTGTCCTCCAATTATTTGTTGAATTTGTACCCAAGGTATGTGAAAGTACCCTTTGCCTTCAATAACTTCTCTTTCATCCAACGTTCAAGAAGCGTCCTCATATGCTCTAATAGATCAAATATTGGCAGCTCTCTTGCCTCTTTTGTTACAGCATTCAACGACTCGGCCATGTTTGATGTCATAGTAAAAGTTCTATTCATCGTTGCATGTACTCTTGACCATCTATGATAGCCAATATCATATAGGTAAGATTTCACACGCGGGTCTACCTCTTCAATCTTCAACATCCTTTCATTAAATTCATCCAGGGTGTACGCCCGTGCTGTAGCAAAGTACAATTCATGTAATTGTAGATGTCCCTTCTTGAATATAGACCTTATATTTGTCCAAATATACCACATGCAAGAGTAGTGTGGCATGCCCATTGATGTTGCCTTCAGTATACTTTCATTCCTATCTGAAACAACGCACATTGAAGGTCTTTCACCATATGCCTCCTTAAATTTCTCAAAGAACCACTTCCAAGACGTGTCGTTTTCAGAATCAACCACAGCATAGGCTAAGGGCAATATAGTACCTACATTTTTAATTCATAAAATATTAATTGGCAGCTCTGAAAATGTATATAAAAATATAATTTAATAAAAACTATAATATATATTCAGAATATTGATAATTTTATCTATATTTGTTTGTGTAAACTACAAAATAACTACAAATATTTTATATTTTTTTACCTGCTGCATCCATGGTGCTTGCTGTCAGCATAATTCCCCTGTAGGCTGACTTTAAGAATGTTCCCATCAACCACTACTACTGGCCTACAATGTTGCCAACCACTTATTGATGTACAAAGAGCAACAAATGCGTATAAGAAGCAATCATCTGCTGCCTTCTTCAATTTAACAACAGAACCAGGATAAGGTCCTCAAGAATATAAAAATATTTGGGTAATTTACGGTAGGAGTCAGCCGGATTCCATCTCAAAAACTTTAAAGCCTTTTCCTTTGCTCTCCATGCTTGCATGTAGCTTAGGTTCAGTCCATGTTCGGATAACATGTCAGTTTGTATGTCCTTTGGTGTGTAAACAGTCTTAGGATCACAATACTTTGGAACGAACATGCTACCAATTACAGCTGCAGTACGTTTGCGCTGTATGAATGTTTCGTCCATTAAGGAGCATGTGTGTTGTCAGCTGAAACTCCTTATCTTGAACATTGCGAAATCATTAATTGACGTTGCCTTGAAGTGCCATTTATAGTTTTCAGAAACGCATATAAGCCAGTAGCTAAAAAAATACAATATTTAATACATGCTATAAATGTATATGCAACAAAAAGGAATGTTTTAACACAAATTGTTATAAACTACAATTAACTACAATTTAAATACAATTTATACAAAACTACATATCATCACTAAAACACTGGTTTTAGTGATCTATTCTCCACAACTAACTCCATACCTTCTATGACTAGATCTTTTTACTCTGAACTGGAACTTTTGCATCACAGAAAAATTCTTCATTGCAGCAGCTACAGTTTGCTTGTCTTGATACACTTGTCCTTCTTCAATATATGTTTGTGTATATTCAGTTATTATTTCACTTTGATATTCCTCTATAGCTGGAGAGGATGGAATTTCAAGTAACTTTAGGGATCCAGACGAACCTGCAGCAACATAGAGATAAATGTAGAAACTATGTAGATAATTTTGAAAGCAACACTGTTTTATCCTCTTCAGTATATTATTTTTTTTGTAGTTTAATTGTAGATAAATGTAGTAACACTGTAGATACAACAATATCACCATAACTTTCTACAATGTTGAATTATACAAACCCGCACTTGTGCTATTGTTGGTGATTGCCAATTCATATTGAAATCTCTTACACTTACACATAAAGGATACGAACCTAAGTTTTTATTCTCCTTTTTGGTCTCCATATACACACGAACCCCTATATCATTCCTAATCTCCATTGGAGGACAATTGTCGTTCACAATGTATTTGATTTCTACAATTTTTCTGATGTATCAATCGATAGTTGTTCTGCAATTGTAGAAATCAGAATTCCGTAGCTTGCATTCTCATCTACAACAATGGCATCAACTTCAAAATCTCTAAATCTGCCATAGTTATCCCAATTTCCATTCAATTTTAAATTATTGGGATTTTTGACATGATTTCGTGTAGTTGAGAGAAAAAAGATGAACAACGGATATAGTTTCGACAATTTGAGTACTGTAGACGATGAAGAAAAATTTTGAATTCTACAATTTGTGTTGTGTTGTTGATTGATCTGGAGCTCTGCGTTGTTTCTGAATTGTAGTGAACGAGCGAATTACGCAGCAATCAAATCTCTTTCCGTTTCAAATTTCGAATTTAATGTGGAAAGAATCAAACGCAGATTTTGTGCCTTTTTTTTTCGCGCGTTTTAAATGGCAGAATCTGCCTAATTATGGATTGGTATATAAATTGTAGTTGAAGTGTGGACTGGACGGGTAATTAACAAATTATGCACATTTTTGGTAATAAGGTTTCATATATGGTATAGATAGGAAAAAATTCCACTTTTAAATGGGGCTCCAAAAATTCTAGCCCAACTCTGCTAAATTACGGGCCGGGCCGGACCGGGCCGGGCTAGCCCAACGAGCCAAACCCATATTGACGGCTCTAGTTTTAATTTTGTAAGGACCGAAAAGGACCCCTCAAAAATTGAAATGGCATTTATGTCCCAATAAGATATTTCAGTGACATTAAGAGGGTCAACATGCTTTTGTAAAATATACTTGCATTGTATATGACACTGGACATGTTTTCCTCTTTACTACATATATTATTTGTATATATTTTTGGAGTATGATTTTGTATTATTTAGAAAATACTTTTCTTTATTTGATAATAATCTTTATATTTTTTTTTGTGCAGTTTTAAAATATGTAAATTTTACTTTAATCAAAAATTTGATGATCAATGTTTGATTTTTAACAAATATTGGTGTTTTGACACTCCAATCAAATTTCAGAAAATTATACACATCTTAGAACATTAGTGGGAGGGACAAAAAATGTCCCAAAACACGATATATTAATTTAGGTCAAGGAGAGTATCTTAAATGGAATAGGTAACGGTTTTTGTACTGACATAACATAAAGGAAAAAGGTTATAACATATTAATAATTTCAGTTAGTTAATTTATGAGAGTTTCTTTATTGTTTATAGCCTAATAAAGGCGTTCGTAACGTGCTTTTCTTGCCTCGATCGTTTGAGTGAATGTTTCTATGTTTACTTAAATCATGTTTAATGTTAGAGTTAATTGGATTATTACACCAAACGACACTTTAAATCTAATTTGCTGTTATATTATACACTAATAATTATGTTTAAGTAGTAAGTATATTGCAAAGAAAAAAGAACATGAATATATTCAAATGAGTTATTGATTGAACTCACTCAAAGTGTAATTAAATTTTGTTGTAACAGTCGAAGCATTCAAAATTGCTCCTTCTGATGTGACGTGGCACCATATGTTCTTTAATAAAAAAAAAATTAGCTTGTTATTAAGCACGTTTTGTTGAATTGATTTCAGTTTTTTAATTGAAAATTTAGAGTATGATTGAATTATCTTTACTTGAACTAGATCCTTCTGTTATATACATGGCAAAGCATGAGTCGTCATCCCAGTAAGTGATGGTGTGTGAACTAGGGGTGGGCGATCGGGCAGTTCGGATTGCATATAAAATTTCGGTTTGGATTTTCAGTTTTCGGATTGACGAAATGACAATCCAAATCCAATCCAAATAAGTTCGGATTGGATCGGATTTTTTAAGTTCGGTTTCGAATGAATCGTTTGGATTTTCGGTTTTGAGCTTATAAGTTGAGATGTCTCTTCTTTTTACATAAATAATATCCAAATGAAATACTCATGTTAAATTGCCTAAAAAGTTCTTCATTCTCACCCCAATCATCTGAATGAAATATTAAAGTAATAAAATTATTATATATATATATAAAAAATATAATAGAGACGTTAATACGATGTATAAGAAGTAGAAATAGTAAAATCATGTCCAAATACAAAGTATTCTCATAATAACTTAGTAATTAATATTGAATATATATGATAATATCTAATGGGTAGGGTATTGAACTTAACTATTGATATATGGATAATGGATTAAATATAAAGTATAAGAATTTCGGGTATCCAAAAATTCGAAGTACCAAATCCAATCTCCAATTCGAAATCCAAAAAATTTAAAAATTAAATCCAAAATCCAATCCGAAATCCGAAAATCCAAATCAAAAATCCAAGAAATTCGAATTTCGATTTGAATTTCGGGTTTGCCCAAAGTATGTCAACCCCTAGTGTGAACCTTTTGATTATGCTCTATCTTTCCGTTTCTCTCCTTCCCCGCCTTAATTATTCATCATGAGGAATATTTTTTTGAGTGGGTCTCGAATTTGTTCGGAGTAATTTTTTGTTTTCACCCAATATTAGGTACGTAAAAGATTAATTTGGATTCACGACATATAAAGCCTCTTAAAAAGAAGGCGGAATACATCTGAAGACACTTAAAGTTGGTGTCATTTTTCATTTAGACACCTAAATTGAAGGTTGTTCCTATTGAGCACTTATACTACACTAAACTTATTTCAATTAGGCACTTTTTTGACAATTAGCCAAACTTACAAAGTGGGTGCAATGCACTCGCGGCTGACGTGGCGAATGACAAATAAAAAAAGGACATATATCATTTTGAGTTTAAAAAAAAAATTATTTTAAAATCTATTTAATTAGTAAACAAAGTAAAAATAACATTCTCAAAAAGAAAAAGAAAAAACTTTAATTTACACCCGATCAGAAAATGACACATTATTAATAAAAGAAAAGACAAAAAAAGGACACATCGGTGTTCTTGAAATCATTGTTCTTGATGTTCTTCACTACCTTCATGTCTATTTTTGTTCCTACCATGATTTTAATCCAAAATTTCAAGAGAAACTCTTCCAAATTTGTTATAACTTCAACTAAAGATTTTCTACATGACTCGAAGACAACCTCAATATTAATTTCTCAGTTTTTTATCAAATCAAGTAATCCATTTTAAACCTTCAAGCTTTCTTAACGCCCCCATTAATGGTATTTTGACTTCAAATGAAGAATACGGTCCTACTTTGATTTCAATCAACTAAGACAGTTGTTTGTTCAAACTTTCGAGCCAAAATTAGTGGTGGAGGCACAACAATGGTGAAAGTGGGAGAGACAATGGTGGAAGTGATGGTGGAGAGAAAAGAAGAAGAAGAAGAAGAAGAAGAAGAAGAAGAAGAAGAAGACGACGACGACGAAGAAGAAAGAAATAAAAAGAAAAAATGAAGATAAAATTTATTTTTTGGGTTCTTCACGCGCCTATTTTGGATGAAGCTCACTTTATGTGCCAACTCGGCAGGAAGTGTCTAATTAGAAAAGTTTCGTGTAGTATAATTAGTGTTCAATAAGAACAACCTTGAGTTTAGGTATCTAAATGAAAAATAATGTCAACTTTAAATATCTCCAGATGTATTAGACCTAAAAAGAAAAAGTGTTCCCTATTAGAATTATTTCATATTCAAAGCTCGAATTCAAAATCTAGAAGTTAAAGATTAAAGGATCATACTATATCACACCATAACCTTTGATAGTAATCACATCAACGGTATTATATAATCAATAGAAAGGTAGGCAGAGTGTTTAATTTATTGCTTGGAAAATTACCGAGAAGGAACAATATATATCGGGAGTCAAACACACACATCTACATGTGTGGTGAATATATTCTTTTTATTGCATTGATCTGGTAACAAGTGTAAAAATTGTACGCATAAATAAATGGTGATGTGTCATGACACGTGAGACAAACAATAGGTTATAAAATGTCTAAGAATTATAGACTGGCACGGACAAAGAGGAAGGTACGAGATAGAAAGAGATACGAGACAAAAGGACGAAAAGGAAGGTACGAGATAAAAAGAGGTACGAGATAAGAGGCTCAGCAACCCCGTGCCTATTTAAGGTCAATTACTTACGAGCAAAGGGGAGAATAATGAACTGGGCTAAAGAAGAAGGTGAAAATACATCATTTCAAGAGTAATAAATGCTGGAACCGTTAAGGAATATTTTTATTCAATATAATGATTATGTAACGTAGCATTTAATGTCGTTAATTATTCATAATAGTCTCACTATGACTTAGTTGTAACGTACATTCTTGAAGATTCCCAAAAGAATCTATAAAAGGGGAAATATGTAATCAATTGGGACAATCGAAATATATTCTGATTTATTATATTACACATTTGAGTACTGCAAAATTCTCTTCCTTATTTGCTTTTTTCGATTATCAGTAACCCGATTCTTCTAAATTCTAACTTTGACTAAAAAGCCTACTTTTTGGTTAAACAAATTGGTTCTGTTACCGAGAATCTAATAATCAACTTTATTTATACTTGATTTTCTTGTTCGTATAAATCATGTCTAACAACAACGACAACACCCAAGGACTTCCAGAAATTCAAACAATCCAACAACTTCAAGGAGATTCTCCACGAGGTTCTCCACAAGGCTCTCCACGAGGCTCCCGACGACGATCTCGTAAAGGCACTCCTGATGGATCTAATGCAAATGGACAGGATCAACTTGACAATGTTAAAGACATGAATAAAGCATTGTAAAAAATAATTGCTTCTCAAGTCAGTAAAGCTCTTCAAGACTTCGTTAACCAATTACCTGCTGCTCCGCCCACACCAACCCCACCGCCCACACCAACCCCAAACAATAATACTTTAGAGAACCCCCGTTCTGGACTGGTTAATTCAGGTTGTGGTGGAACTCCTAGTGAAATGCAAGAAGGAGACCCAGGCAATCTAGTTAATTCTGATTTACAAAATCTCGTACTAACATTGCAGAAACAGCTTAAGGAGCAAAATGAATGCATAGAACAAATACCTGGGGTACCGTCCGTGATCAAAGGAGTAGACATAGACAAATATTCTCAACATCCATGGAAGCCGAGTGCCGCCCCCCTCCCAATTCTGAAGAAATTTAAAATGCCTGATATTACAAAGTACGATGGAACATCAGACCCACGAGACCACGTCACTGCATTCACCACATGAGTCAAGGGGAATGACTTGAGTAAGCAAGAAATTGAATCAGTCCTGGTCAAAAAATTTGGTGAAACACTCACCAAAGGAGCATTAACCCACGAGACCACGTCACTGTATTCTCTTTTACCTGAAAATTCTATAAATTCTTTTGATGAGCTTGCAGATTTGTTTATTAAAGCACATTCGGGAGCTAAAAAGTTGAAAATAGGATGGAGGACATCTTCAAAATCAAGCAAGGAAATTCCGAGTTACTGAGAGAATTTGTAGATAGATTTCAATGGGAAAGAATGACGCTACCGCGAGTACCTGACAACTTGGGCAGCCATAGCTTTTGCTAGTAATCTGAATGAGAAAAGTTCAGAAGCCACGAGGAGACTCAAAGAAAGTCTTCGAGAATTTCCAGCAATAACGTGGAATGATGTTTACAATAGATACAGTACAAAGATGAGGATCGAGGAAGATATCATCCTACGACCTAAAACTGATAGAAAAACAAGTTTGAGACGTGTAGAAAATGAAAGGAAATTCGGAAAAAATAGGTACGAACCTTATATGGGACATGCGGGAAAAGACTCAAGGTCAAAACAAGAAAGATACGATCACAAACCTAGACATCGGGAATCAGGTTCTTCTTCAGGATTTGGAAACAATCGAAATACACGGGGACAGTGGGATGATGATGGTAATTGAAAGCAAGGTTTGGCGATTACAATTTTAATGTAACTACCTCCGAGCTCGTGGCTATTTTAAGAGACATGGGAGATAAGGTACGGTGGCCGAAGGAGACGAGATCAAACCCAAGCAGACGAAACCCCGATCATTGGTGTGAATTCCATAACGATCACGAGCATAAAACCGCAGATTGCAGATTTTTACAAAGTGAGGTGGATCATTTGTTAAAGCAAGGATACCTCACTAAGTTATTCAGTGAGAAAGGTAAACAAGCATATATGAAAAATAGACAGGAGCCCCCGAAGCTGCCCTCACCTAAACGGACAGTCAATGTTATAAGTGGAGAAGAAGATATCAACAGTGTTTCATATACTGCAGCCAATAAAATATCCAAAATGACAATCACTCATGGAAAGCGGTTACGATGCGTGCTGGAAGAGGAAAATATCACATTCAGTGATGCAGATGCAGAGGGCCTCCTGACTTCACATAACGACGCACTGGTAATATCATCACTCGTATATGATACTAATGTGAAACGTGTTCTGATTGATCCAGGCAGTTCGGTGAATATTATTTTGATACGAGTGTTGCGCGAGATGCAAGATGAGGACAAATAGGTTCCAAAAGTGCATACCTTGTCAGGGTTTGATAATTCTAATGTTATAACCAAAGGCGAAGCAATTCTTACCACATTTGTAGAAGGTGTTGTCAAAGATACTAAGTTCCAGGTCGTAGATATGGAAATGGCTTATAATATGATCCTAGGAAGGCCTGTATCGTTATTAAATTCCCATCACCATGGGGGATTTGTCAAATCAGAGGCGATCAACAAACATCCAGGAGTATTAACTCCATTACTGATTCAACTGTTCAAGGTGAAGTCAAATAGCAATTACACGACTCAGTTGAGGAGGGTATAAAGCCAACCTTAACTGAACAAGGAAAAACAGACGTGGATTCAAGGCCTGACACTATTCAAGAACCAGAGGAAAATGAGAACGTTAAAACAACAATCGAAGAGTTAAAGGTTGTGGTTTTATTTATACACTGGCCCGAGAGGAAAGTGTATATAGGAGCAAATCTCAGCCCAGAGGTAAAACGTAAGTTAATTGAATTTTTAAAAGCTAACGCAGATTGTTTTGCTTGGTCCCATTCTGACATGACAGGGATCCCGCCGGAGGTCATGACTCATAAATTGAATGAAGATCTATCATATTACCAGTCAAGCAAAAGAAACGAGCAAGGAGCTTTCAAGAATCAGGTAATTCAAGAAGAGGTTCAGAAATTGCTAAAAATAGGATCAATTCGCAAGGTAAAGTATCCTAACTGGTTGGCCAGCATTGTTGTGGTTCCTAAGAAAAATGGTACGTGGCATGTTTGTGTGGATTACACAGATATTAATAAAGCCTGTCCGAAAGATTCCTTTCTTTTACCGCATATAGATCAGTTAATTGATGCTACTGCAGGACATGAACTATTAAGATTTTTAGATGCATACTCAGGTTATAACCAGATCAAAATAGATCCAGGAGATGAGGAAAAAACGTCTTTTATAACAGACAGGGGGACTTATTGTTATAAAGTAATGCCCTTTGGTTTTAAAAACGCTGGTGCAACGTATCAGAGGTTATTTACTCAAATGTTTCAAGAGCATTTAGGTAAGACCATGGAAGTTTATATAGATGACATGTTAGTTAAGACCCAACATTCAGAGAATCATATATCTCATCTATCTAAGACATTTAGTATTTTGCGAAAATTTAATATGAAATTGAACCCGGAAAAATGTGCATTTGGTGTGGCATCAGTAAAATTTTTGGGTTTCTTGTTTCTAACCGTGGTATTGAAGTAAACCCAGCCCAGATTAAAGCTATTAAAGAAATTCCTGATGTACTTACAAATAAAAAATAAGTTCAAAGACTGACAGAGAAGATCGCAGCCCTGGGAAGATTTATCTCAAAGTCATCAGAAAAGTGTTTCAAGTTTTTCTCAGCCCTTAAAAAGCAAGATTGTGAGCACGTGATTTTTTGCCCTAAGAAAATTATTCCCAAAATTCAAACAAATTTTTTTTCTTTATTTTTACAATTTTTGTGTCATTTTTGATAATTGTTACATTTTTGTGTTAATTGGTTGCATAATAATTCATATTAAAAAATACAAAAAATATGCATTTGCATTAGAAATTTAATTTCACATATTAGTATTAAGTAGGTATTAATTCATTTTAGAACAAATTTAAAGAAAATCATACAAAATAGTTCTTAGGCAATTTTAATTGATAGTTGTTGATCTTTAAATAATTTTAGGAAGTTAAATAGTTCAATTAGGTTTTGTTTAATTTTTACCAAAATCAGAAAATACAAAAATACAAAATACAAAATGAAAACAAAGATAAATAAATAAAAGAAATAAAATGAATTGAATACAAGGAATTGGGCTGTTATATTTGGTTTGGAGCCCAATCAGACATGAAACAACCCAGGCCCAAACGATTCCCAGTCCGGTCCAATGGCCCCATGACCGAAACGACGTCGTCATGACGTCGTCAGATCTCATCCCTTCATATTAGTTAATCCAACGGCCTTTGATCAATATTAGAGTTTAATATTAATGTCTGAAATCATTTCATAAACCCTAGACATATACTTCCATCCTCGTACAGCCCCACCCCTGTAACACCGTCCCAGCACTTCT
>MDKF010145035.1:0-14239 GCA_026770625.1 Nicotiana glauca
TTGTCTATTTTATTGTAAGCAGGAGCCCACCTGGAGAACAAGGGAATACTTTCTCAAAAGTAATCATAAGCAGGATCCCACCTGAAGAACAAGGGAATACCTTTCAAGCAATTACAAATAGGAGCCCACCTGAAGAACAAGGGAATACCTTTCAAGCAATTACAATAGGAGCCCACCTGGAGAACAAGGGAATACCGTTCAAGCAATCGCAAGCAGGAGTCCACCTGAAGAATGGACACATATTTCAAAACACAGTCAAGACAACAACCAAGATTCCATTGAAAGAATACAAGAATGCAAGATCAAGGCAATACAAGAACACAAGATACCAGGCATAGATAGGATTTTTGTAACTCATAGAGCATAGCTTAGACTAGCTTCTTTTTATCTTCACATGGTGTAATAAAGGGGTCAGCAAGCAGTAACAGCAGCAACAGCAGTAAAATCACAGCTTCCTGGTAGTCCCAGCTATCAGACACTCCTGAACTACACTGGCCTGATTCCTGTTTAGCCCGGGATATGTAGGCAACCTCTGAAGCAGGGTGCGGTCAAACTTTTCAAAATGCTTCACACGGAATATGCGAATGGCCAAACATTCCTCATTACCGCTCACTTGTCTTTGCACGAAAACTCTTCGTGTTTCCGGGCAAAGAGGGGCAGCTGTGAGCACGTAATTTTTGCCCTGAGCAAATTATTCCTAAAATCCAAACAAAATGATTTTTTATTATTTTTAAAATTTTATTGAAATTTGTTGCATTTTTGTGTTAATTAGTTGCATAATAAATCATACTAAAATTAAAAAAAAATATGCATATGCATTACGATTTTTAATTTTAAATATTTTGAAACAATTTAAGAAAAATAAAAAAAATAGCATTTTTTAGTGTTTTAATTGGAAATTGTTATTAAATAAATTCTAGAATTTAATAAGTTTTAGTTAGTTTAACAATCTAATAAAATCAGAAAAGATATAAAATTGGAAAAAAGAAAATAAAATACAAAAATACAAAGTGAAAATACAATAAAAAAAGAATACAAAAGAAATGGATTGTGTTAAAATTTGGGCCAAGTACACTAGCCCAAACAATAAAATACCCGCCCAAGCCCAAAAATCCCATATCCGGTCAGCTTCAAATCTAACCAAATGACGTCGTTGAAGGGGGCATTTGATCTCAGCCGTTGAACTCATCAAAAATAAAACGACGGCGTTTTGCGTCAGTTGATCTCGACCATTCATTTCTTTGATCCAACGGTTGAGGCTATATATCAATAATAAATAGAACGGCGTCGTTCAGTGCCCAGGAGATCTTAGCCGTTCGTTCTCATTAATCAAACGGTATGGGTCATTTGTTATGTTTTAATATGTATATCATATATCAAAAATATCAGAAACATTTTTAGTCTTCTTCTTCCTTTCTCCTCAGCCGCCTCAAATCCATCACAAGACCCCGCCGGAACCCTATCGGCGGGAGACGATACCTTCGCCAATCACTTCAAAAATACACCCTAGAACCACCTTGAACCCCTGATCCCACCCCTCCACTTCTTTTCCCTCGAATCACTTTCCTTGTTCTCGAATATTCAAAAGAGTGTCGCCAGAACCCTAACTCTGGCGAACACTAGTTCATCCAAATAAGCCCAAAATCATACCAAACCAACCCCTTACCACCCTCATCACTGTCGTAAAGGTTTTGAGCCTTAAAAGTCACTGGAGCGGCTCGAATCATAAATTTAAAGCGCTCCAGTAACCAAAAATTCAAGAAATAGTTAACGCCAAAACCCTTGGATGCTGGAAAACGTGGTAATTAAAAAGAAGAAAAACAAAATTGTCCGAATAAACGAGAAAAGCTAAGTTCTTGTTTTTTTTTTCTTTCTGTTCTTTGCATATGTTTTATTTGTGTTTTATTTAAAACTAATTTTGTTTTGAATTACTAGTATTTTTAGGGTTCTTGATTGTTTACTAGCTATCTCTTAATTTTTGTTCATTTTTAAAAATAATAATAGTATTAAATCTGATACTCTTAGATTTAGTTTCTGATATTAATATTAGGCTTAACAAATATTGGATTTTTTTAATTAATTTTGATTTAGTTGATATAAAATAGTATAAGTGGATTTTTATGATATTCAGTATGGTTTTATTTGCATGTTTCAGTAGCTCCTGATAATAACTATTGTGTTTGTTTTGTGAATTCTGATATTTGTAAGTTTTAGATTAAATTGACAATAACTAGTCGATATTGGTTATAGCTGTTAGTATCCTAGTAGATTTAGATATTTCAGTGGTTAAATTTTGATTCATTTTGATAATTAGGGTTATAATATCCTGATAATCTCAAAATTCAGGGTCAAAAGGGGTAAAAGGGCAGTAGGGTAGTTGGTAAAATCAAATAAATTGCGGGCGTAGTTTGGGTACATAAAATGGGGCAATAGAAATAAATCATAGGAAGTGGGGGCATTCTGGGTAGAAGAAAATGTCAATAGGATAATTTTCTAAGAGAGGTAGGGGTATGTAGGGTAATACACTTAGATAGAATGTTCTAGATAGGGTAATTAATGTGATTTGTCACAAATAAGGGTAGCTAGTTGAATAACTAATAAAAGAATAAGGGTGTAATTGAAATAAAAAGGGACCAAAACATAAATTCTAAAAAAATAAAATTCCCTCCATTTTCAAATCTATAAATAGGCATCTATATGCCTCATTTTATAAGTTTGGCAATCTGAAATATTTTCTCAAGTAGTATACCATTTCTCTCATCAAATTTTCGAAATTCCTCTCTTCAAAAAATACAAAAACATTTGATTTAGCAGAAGAAAAAAATTTCACTTTTTTATTAGTTTAAAGTTCAAAATTGAAGGTTGTTGATCGACTTTTTTTGTGATTCTGGTGGTTAAATTGTTGTAAAAGTACTGATTTGATCGAGTTTGTTTGTTCATTTGGTTCACGTTTTGGTTGTGGCTTAAGTCTGGGGTGTTGAGGCTGTGACGGATACTTGCTGCATTAATTCTTGTTGTTGTTGCTGACTTTTAGAGATCTAATTCTCTCTTTTCTCACATTTTCTGATCAGGTACACAGTTATTCTCACTGATGTAAATTCGAGTTTGAAGCAAAGGAATTGAATGTTCATCTACTGTTTCAAATTTTGTCTAGCAATATATGTACTGATCTGACTTATATATAATTTAGTTAAGACAATTTGTATTTGATAGGAAAAATCTAGATTGTATTGGACTGTATAACTAGACTGTTTATCTTAGGCTGCTTATTAGTAAACTTGGACTGTGATAGAACTTGATTTGTAATAATTTTTTTAGTAATAATTAGAACTAGTAGTAATAGTGAAGTTAATGGTTAGATCTGAACTAATTCAGTAAATTCAGAAATTTCTCTCTAAGCTTCAATTACTTTATTCTGTTTTCATTCACTGAACTAATGAAGATAAAAAATTATTGAGAATAATATATTTGAGTTAAGATCTGGAATTAGCTTTAACTTCTGAGTATTATTTTAAAAGTAATAGTTCATTTTAAATAGGTATTTGAATTTAAAATAAACCAGGGCTATTAATACAAGTAACGATGTGCTGTTCTTTTTTTTTTTTGATGTAGAATATATATTTGAGGTAATCAGTAGAATTGTGAGTTTGATATCATTCAATGCAAACTAGTAGGCGCGATTTTAAAATTTGGTTTAAGACATTTAATACGTTTGTATCATATTAAGTTTGTTACTACACGAAATACTAGTGCGTTTAAATTTACAACATCATAATTTTACTTAATTGAATTTAACTTGGTTGGTGTTTTGATAATAAACTAAAGCCTAGTAGTTTGATATTAAATTATTTGGGCCTGTAATGCAATGTTTATTGGTATGTTGTTTCATCGAGACTGATCGAACTCGAAGTTACGACCAGTCTTTCCCAAATTTTCAGTATTAGGGTTGGCCTTTTCGCATGAAGCCTGATTCACTAGGCCCAAATTAAAGGAGTGGCCTAGATTTTGTCTTAAGTCATACGTCCACTTAGACTTTGACCTTAGCTTATGGCTGTCCCTTTTATATTTATTTGGATTCTGTGTTCAAGGACCCAAATTGACAAGACAAATGAATTCATAGGTTTTAAAATATAGTAATTCCTAAAAAATGCTAAGTTAATCAAGACTTATTCTTTTATGTTTAGAGAAAAATCAAGTAGATAATTGTAGTTATTTTAGGGTTGGCCTTTTAATAAAATGATGAGACGAGCCTCGCCAAAATAAATACATAATTGCGGGGTCCTCAATAAATGATCAATTCAAAATACTTAGAATGAGGAGGACCGTTTAGCGAATTTCACGGTCTTTCCCAAAGTTAATAAACACGTAGTCGCTTTATGCGCGAATGTTAATAATATTACCTTCCTAAATACGGGTGCACATTTATGTGACCCAAATCCAAATGTCAACGAAGTCGAAATGTGTTAAAAGCCACGGGCGTACTGGTACGGCGTGGTTCGAGATATATTTTCACAACGTTGTGATTCTTGTAAAATAAATAATAAATAGAATAAAAGCGGGTTATTAATAAAAGGGACATAAAAATAGAACATTTATGGGAATCAGATAAAATTAAATACAACAGTTGAGCGACCGTGCTAGAATCACGGAATCCGGGAATGCCTAACACCTTCTCCCAGGTTAACAAAATTCCTTGTCCAGATTTCTGGTTCGCTGACTGTTAACAGAGTCATATTTTCCTCGGTTCGGGATTCAATCGGAGACTTGGGACACCATTAATCTCCCAAGTGGCGACTCTGAATAAATAATAATAAATCCCATTCCAACTGTCCTTTAATTGGAAAAACTCTTTTACGCCCTTCACGGGGTGTATTAAAACTCGTAAAAAAGGAGGTGTGACAATCGTACCATTCATACAAATAGTCAAAGGGAATGTGTGACTCCTTCAAACATGTCAAGTCAGGATTCTTCTTTAGACTCATCATTTTGAGAAAACCCCTACCCATGCGATTTTTTGGCATTAGCAAAGCCGGAGTTTCCCATGGTATCCCAGCTAGTCCTCCTATTTCCTCAAGCAAAGGCGTCATCTCAATGTCTCCAAAGCAAAATACCGACCTATCGCAATCCCAAAACAGAGTAGCAGCTTCAATAATTTTTGTTTTGGGTTAAATTTCTAGGAGGGAAGGCAGGTTTCCTAGATGCTTCCTGACAAGAGCTTAATCGCTGGAATGAAGATCGCCTTACCAACTCAGCAATTTGGGGCAGATGTTGGTGACAATGCCGAATCTGGGGACTTCATGCCTCATTTTCTGCAAAAAAAAATTGTTAGGCACTTACCCCCGCCAGACTCGACTATTTAAATATCAATAATTGGCATAAGTAGCATTTAGTTCTCCAAATAAATGCACATAATGTGATAAGGTCCATTTGGGTTTCAGGGAAACCTAGTGGACTTTAGACAAGGCTATCTTAAAGAGTCATTATGTGGATAACATAACTGACTCGGCTAGGTTTGACCATGATGCATACATGATTTAAAGAGAAACGGTTTCTATGAGGTATTAGACTGGTACCCTTGAGCGGACAACTCAAGAGGGAAAGGCACGGAACCGTCAACTACACCGTTGATTAACTCGTTTTACTGCAAATAGGCCTTTACCAAATTTTAGGGGGTAATGATATTTGAAGGGCACAACCACTCAGTATAAGCATTTCTATGATATTTTGTTTGGCACGAGTGGAATATGATATTGAAAAATATAGTTACAAGTTGTCACATATTTTCACGTTCATAAAGTAATAATTACAACATTTTCTCATAATTTACAACAACATTGAAGGAAAGTGATAAAGGAATGCATTAAGAGAAATAAAGAAAAGAAACAAAGAGCCAAGTCAGTTTAGTAGTAAAAGAAAGATTAAATACTTAAAACAGGTAAATATATGCAAAGAAGCATGAAGTCACAAATAGCATGAAATGGTACAAGCCTTAAAGAGATCCCCAAAAGAGTCGCCATGCTGTCGATGCCCCCTTTAAGGAAGGCTTGCTGATTAGAGAAAAACGTAAGTTCTGCAGATTTTAAACGACATTACTACTGATTTTATACTTGTAGATGAAAGAGACGAATCATATTCAATTAGTTACTCCTATAGGAATGATTTCTAAATGTTGTTGGCTTTAAAAAGATTATCATGATGCAATAATCTTATAGGCATGGTATCTAGGATGCAACTTGTTATTAATTTAACCTATATACTGTTTGCCTACTGATGTATGTATATGTAGAAGTGCGAAAACCTATAATCATGATTTTCATATGCAAAAGTGCAGAAACTTATAGACATGGTTTCTAATGTATAAGTGCAGAAACTTATAGACATGATTACTAATGAAATGCATAACTTATAGGTAGGATTTTTTAATGCAGTGATGGAACAACTTATAGGCAGGATTTCAATATGCAGTAACAACTTATAGGCAGGATTTCTATATGCAGATGCATAAACTTATAGGCAGGATTTCTACATGCAGTAATGAAACAACTTATAAGCAGGATTTCTACATACAGATGCATAAACTTATAGGCAGGATTTTTATATGCAGTAATGAAACAACTTCTAGGTAGTATTTCTATATGCAGATACATAAGCGGAAAATAGGCTGTGATTGTAGAAATAAATACCTAAAGCATGATGTCTACCCCACATGCATAACATGAGTGACCCTCCCCTTTTCACTATATACCCCATAAGTTATTACAAATTATTATAACCCGAATAAATCAAGAAAAGTAAAAGTACATCAGAAATTAAAGTACAACCAAGGTGCCTAATTCAGACTCAAGGTCTAAAATATGAAATAAACCAACTTTCAGAGATCAGATTTCCAAAGTCTTTCTCTTATTTGGGATGTGTCAAAGTTCCCAAGAGCCTCAAGTGGGCTCCGGGCAATGCTTATACCCCAACTCCATTGCAGAATTAGATTATAGTGCAGAATGGAAGGGCCAGCCCTCGAATGTCCAAGTTCAGAGGGAACTCAAGGTCCCAAGGCAAGGCTCATAGGAGGGGGCAAAACTTAGAATCTAAGAGTAAGTGTATGTACATAGAGGGGGAATTAGGGAAAGCTATGGCAGGATGGTGTTCATGCCCAGCAATTAAGAGTGTTGGCATACTCCTAACCAGCCTGTTAGCCAAATCTTAGGAGTTAGAATCCATTGAGGATTAGGTTCAGACCTGGGCAGCAATTTGAATACCGCCAGGCTATGAACCTTAACTCAAACACATAAAAGGGAGTAGGGGTAGGGATTCACAATTGAAACAGGTGCAAGAAAAGAACATGCACAGTCAATATTGAACATAAACAACAAAGTAGACAAGAGTAAAGCAACTGTAAAGTAAACACATAGGGAGGAAGCTGAAATCAAAATTAAGATATACCAGTTTTAGGGAAACAAATAAGTAAAACAGTAGTCTTGAAAATCCAAGTTGCAGGAAAGCAGTACAAAAGATCTTAGAAGAGTGTAGAGAATTGAAAGAGTATTGTAATTGAGAATGTGTGTAAGAGCATGCAATTCGATGTGTAATTGGTTTGTAAGTGTTGAACTTGAGGGTTCAAGGTTGTATCCTTGCAGAAGGGTAGAAGGGTCATGCCCCTTTTATAGTGCAGAAAATAAGTAAGAAAAGGTAAGGGAATAGTTTGCAATCAATCACATAGAATCTCCCTTCAGTTAAGGGATTCTGATTTCAAATGGGTAGGAGACAAATATGTAAAGATATTTGATTAAAATCTTTTCCAAAGTAAGACAAGAAGGGTAAATACACATGAGTTACTTAAGGCAAAGTTCAGTGGTACACGGTTTGTAACAAGGAAAGGGAATCAATCAAACAGTCAGTACAATCAAAATAACAGGCTTTGTTCAAATGAACCAAGTCGAGAAAAGGTAAAGATGGTTCAATTAGAGAAGATCGGTAACAATTAGTCAAAGGAATTGAGAATGAATTAGCAGTTGGCAAAACCTTTTTGAAAGAAGAATTTCTCATATATAAAGTATACAAATCAAACAAAATGGGTCGTCATGTTACTTAGAAAAGAGTATAATATTGAAAGGTTTAGAATCATAAGTAAAAGGATACAAGTTCAGTGTGTAGACTCAAAGTAAGTCTGAGAGTCCACGGTTCCAGTGCAGAACCCTAGTCCAAACACCAAATCAAACTTTCCTAAGAAAACCCCCAAATCCTAGGGTTTCAAATTGAATCAGACATAGAGATGAAAAGGAAAGCCATTGAAACAGACTTCAAAGGTCTGTTTCAGAGCCTCATGAGAATAAAACAAATATGATAACTGTTTTGAAACAACAAAGAATGAAAGCTGATTTAAGAGGATAAAAGAGCATGTTTAGAAAAGTCAGAACTTAAGCAAGTGGTGTAAACTTAAGCCACAATAGATGAAGCATCCTTAGAAAGAACACAAACAGAGTCTATTAAAGCAAAAAAAAATCAAAGAACTCAACATTAAATACATATAGTGGAAGAGTAAGGAAAACATAACAAGGATTAGCATGTGAGCACAGGAGTAACATGTATAGTAGAAAAAGAAGAAGTGGAAGAACAACACATGCGCAGTAAAAAAAAAATATACGAGAATAGTATAGACAAACACATATAAAGGAAAGAACAGGCAAGAATCGAAAACATATTTTTTGAAAACCTTTCAGAAACCCTAAATAAAAAATAAACAATTTTGAAAAGAAAATTTGGGGAAAACAATTTAGAGGTCCAGTAGAACATAAATATACCATAGATCTAAGAAAATAAAAAGTGAAAAACCTCGAACAACTTAGGGTTTCGGAGAAACCCTAGAAAATGAGAAAGGCTTGGAAAAGTCATATCCTGGGTTGAAGAGGTCAGGAATGGGGCTTCTCGTGCTTGAATATGCCAGAGCATGGCCGGAGAAGCCATGGAACCAAAGATCTGAGAAGATCTGAAAGAGAACCATCAAAGTTGAACTTCAAAACCTCGAACTCCTAATGTCTAATGGTGGAGAGGGGTGAGTACAGCCCATTTATGGCTTGAAAAGCCATGGATTCCGGTGAAAGTACGGTGGAAAAAATATCGGAGACGATTAAGGTTCGAAGAACTTTCGAGAGAGTCTTAAGAGCGGAGAGTATTCAAGGGAGGCTGAGAGATAGAAAATGAGGGATTAGGATAGGTCGTTTGGGTTTAATTATGGAAGGGTAAATTATGGTCGTTGATCTGTATGATCAATGGCCTAGAGTTAAAAGGGTAGATGGGAACTGGGTAGGGCCAATTGGATTGCGATATGGGTCGGGTAAAATTAAAAAATGGGTCGATCCGGTTGGGTTTAGGATTGGGTCAGTTAAGGGTTAAAATTAAAATGTAAAAGAGGTTGTAATTGAAATAAAATGAGACTAAATGTTAAATAGCCAGTTTTCCCTTTTATTTTATAAAATTAGTAAAACTTATTTTAAAAGAAAATTAAAAGTACTGAACCAATTAATAATATATAAATATTAAATAAAAAATATTGAAACCAATTTTACAATTATAGAAATGCTATTAATCTTAAAATAGGCTAAAATTATAATTGTATGCAATTTAGCTTTTAAAATACCAGATAAATTTGTAAAATATACAAAAGTCACCTTAACTATATTTTGGTACAAATATGAAAATAAAATAAATTATTCACCAAAATTGATAGTTTTGGAAATAATTACTGATTTTTGTACGGCTAAAAATGGACAATAAATTGATTTTAAAAATCTTTAAAAATTAGAAAAAATACCAAAGCCCTTGGGCATGCTTATATATGCATATACATGTTATTTTGAAAGTAGTTTGTATGTAAAAAATATATAGGGAAAAATTGGGTATCAACAACACTGCCTGAAGTTCTTATGAAATTCTTAGGGAACTCTGACACACCCAAATGGGAGAAAGGCTTTGAAATATGATCTTTGGAGTTGGTTTACTTCATACTTCAGACAGGAAGTCTGAATTAGGCTCTCCTTGGTTGTAATTTTAATTTATGATGTATTTTTCGTTTCTTTACTTTTTCTGGGCTGTAATAACTTTGTAATAAAACTCTTGGGATGGCTATTGAAAAAGGAATTTATGATTTCTGCACTGTCATATAGCTACCGTGTCTATAGGAATTTCTGATTTCTGCACTCTCATAT
Organism: Nicotiana glauca; assembly: GCA_026770625.1. Classification (NCBI taxonomy): domain Eukaryota; kingdom Viridiplantae; phylum Streptophyta; class Magnoliopsida; order Solanales; family Solanaceae; genus Nicotiana; species Nicotiana glauca. The sequence continues at coordinate 10,200 of MDKF010145035.1, forward strand.
AGCTACCGTGCCTATAGGAGTTGCTAATTTCTACATTCTCATATAGCTGCCATGTCTATAGAAATTCGTGCACTCATACCATGTATATAGGATTTTAGCATTCTCATATATAGATACCATGTCTATAGGATACATATGCGTGTAGAAGATATGCCTATAAGTCCTTTCTGATTCTTGCATATCCACTTATCAGTAAGAAAACATGTTTATAGGTCTTAATAACCAAATGCAATCAGATGTCACATTCGTACTAAAATGCAACACCTAGATATCATGTTGTAGGATTTCTGCATTTCTCTATGTCTATAACAGTGTTTTCAAGTTGACAAACGCATAGAAAGCATGCCTATAGGAGCTTTAATCGAATCTAAATCACCTCACTCGATTATAAGTCTAAAACTAGCAGTAATAATGTATTACCAATGGCAGAACTCGTGCTCTTCTAAAACTCGCTTTTAACTGGCAACTTTTCTTAAATCAGTTTGTAATCAATTTACTTCTGAAATCAGTAGATATCATGCCTATAGGTTTTCATCCAACACTTAGGCAAGCCATAGGATAAACTTATAAACTGAATCAAATTTTATTAACTACAACCAGCTGACAGGCCTGATTCGGGTTTCTTATCTGAAATATGTAATAAATCAGTCTGCCTCAACTTTTAAGTTTTTAATCAGACCCTAAACAGTACGTGGAAGACATGCTAAACTACGTTCTTTCTTTGGTTTAAAGGAGGTATGTCTGAGCCTTTTCATTTGTCTATGTGTTTCCACAAACTTGCTATATCTATTTTGTTTTTCGCTTTAGTATTTTTACCCTTTTGAAACCACAAACAAGCCCAACATCTCCTCCCTTTAGGATTAGTAGTCTCAAGTACCTATGGGACTGATAGGATTGGGGCGGGTAGTAGCATGCAATAAATAAATGAGACCATTCCGCGCTTTAATACCTTAAAAGGGGGAAAGGGTAGATATGGATATGATGACCACATGATAACATCACGTGCAGCCCCTCACTGAGGAGTGATTATCGGATGTTGTGTGGGGTGATACATATTATTAATAAACCTAGTACCCCCTTCCCTTTGTTCTATGTTTCTTTTAAATCTTTTAAAATGTTTCTTCTAAGAAAAACCAACTCTCTTTACTTTTTTCCATCTTTGTTTATTTCTAACCTTTATGTTAAAAATCTCCTCTTATTTGAAGTCCTACTTGCCTATGTGTTATTCGTACTTAAAGTCGCAACAATAGCTTGGCTGGGAACCACATTAGTGATAATTTGAAGCCCTTCCCCTTGGGATAATTTCAAGCCCTTACCCAATCTCGGGATACTTGACTCCAACCCTCCTTAGTGTCCTAATGCACTTAAATCATTAGGTGATGACTCTTCAATTCCAAGACCCAATTCCAAAAAGGGAACGAGTTGCCTTCCCAAATGTCATAAACCTGATTTCGCGAGAAAAAGGGGGTGCGATAACTAGGTGCCTAGTACCTTTCTTCACCTTGCTTCTTTCACTTACTAAAACTTGTATCTCCCTCGTTATTCCTTTTTCTGTATGAGTGGATAGGCATTCTTACCTTAGGGATCCTTATCAAGAAGCTTACACATCTTAGTATACACATGATTTGATGAATACCTCATATTCATCCATCATAAGCATGATGTAAAAAAAATTGAGTTCATCTGACTCAACTGTCCCACAGATATATCTCATACCAACCATCTTTTTAGATATAGGTATTGTCGTACTATAAGTAAGATAGAGTTTAGGAAATTGAGTTCTTACAGCTGAGCTCTACCACACGATCTAGAGTATGAAGAAAAGTGACAGTCCTAAATGCCTCGTAGCCTCCTGCTTATAAGTGTGGTGCACGATACACCCATAAACAAGACTTTACTTGACACAGATTGTATACTTCCTAGGACAGAACTACTTTGATACCACTTTTGTCACGACCCAAATCAATGGGCCGCAACAGGCACACGGTACCTTACTCAACCGAGTACCAACATAACGTATCTTTTCATGTCACACTATCATAGATAACTAAGTCGGAAGCTTGCCGTGATATAGGTAGAATACAACATATGATACCAACTTATACATAAGACATACCGACTATAAGACCAAAATAACCACTCGTACACTGAACATAGTCTGAAAAGGCTATAATATCTTTTACGTACATGACATATGTCTACAAGCCTCTAAGAATACATAATTTTCATAAAGGTTGAGACATAGTCCCGCCATACCAAACAAGCAACTCCGAAGTAAATGGAGCGCACCAACATCTTCCATTGAGCCGATAGCCTACTTGGAGGGCTCTCGACCTGTCTATTGGGACCTGCGGTATGAAACACAACATCCCCAAGAAAAAGGGGTGTCCGTACAAATAATGTACCAAGTATGTAAGTAATAAAAATCAAGTAAATGTCATGACCCCAAAACCGACCCGGTCATGGTGGCGCCTACCTTCACATTTCCAAAAATAGTTCAACATGTTGATGCCCCCCTTTTTCCCCTATTTAAAAATAAAGAAATCGGGTTTACGACATTATGGACAAAACAACTCTTATTCCCTTTTGAGGAGACGGGTTATGGAATTTAAAGAGTCACCACTTAATGATTATAGTAAATTAGGACACTTTAAAGAGAAGAAGCGATTTTGAAAGAAAACTAGAGTTTGGGTAAGGGCTTGAGATTATATCGAGGGGAAGGTGTTAGGCACCCCAAAAGATCTACTAGTGTGATTCCCGGCCATGCTTTAATTGTGACTTTAAAAGGAAGTGGGAGAAAATAAGTAAAGCTTTGCACATAAGAATCACGAATACATTTCAAGTTTTGAAAAGGGTAAAGAAGACAGAAAGAGACATTTTTTTAAAAAAAAGGAATTAATTTGAAGAACAAAATTAAAGAAGACACTGCAAATAAAAGGAAAAGAAAGGGGGGTCCTAGGTTTATACAAAATATGGATCACATCAATGAAATACCCAGCAATCACTCCTCAAAAGAGGGGTCGCACGAGATATTAGCGCACCAGTCATCATCTCCATATTCTACTCTTCCTGCCCCGTAGAGGTTATTTAAACATATGGATTGGTCACGAGTGCTTATTGCATGCTATTACCCGTCCCGTCCTATAAGTTCTAGAGGGTATTTAGGGCCAATATTCCTATAAGGCAAGGACTAGGCTGAACCCTTAGGTTTAAAGGTTAAAATACTAGACGACATACATAACAAATAGGACTTCACGTAAAGGAATCATACAAAAAGCAAATAAAAGGCTCAAGAAACCCTCCATAGATAGCATATAATTAGCAAGTCTCAGTCACATTTAAGGTCTAAAATGAGAGTTTTAAAAACAAGAATATTAGAGATAGGTTTTGGCAGAAAGCAGAAAATTTGATCGAAATTTCAGAATTGTAAAAGAAATGGCGGTAAGTATATGACAATTTAGGAATTAGTAAAGAACACTTTGAGACACGCTTCGAAAATATATAGTAGAAGTGTTAAAGATGCAGTACTCTATAAGTAAAAAAATAGCACGATTTTGGCCAGGAGAGGTTACCCAGTAGAAAACATAACATAACAGATGCAAGATTATGTGATTATCTAAAAATAGGATAGAAGTTTAGTAGGAAAACAAAGTGGACTTCAGAGAGGTGAAAATGAGAAACAAGTTCGGACAGTTAAAAGAGGTTGGATAGTCTAAAACAAGTGAAAACATGATTAATCGATTTATTAGGTCCTAAAGCTTGCCTAGGCATTATATACCTTGCCTGATTGCAAAAGGGAAGTGAACATGCATATTTGATTTCCAGTTTTTAGGAGAAACTGTTAGCCAGACTTATGTTGTTAAACAAAACTAGTGGGCGTTCAAACAATTGCAACTCAGATGGAATAAAATCCTAAGTACATGATATCTAAATGCTAGTGAGGATGCAACAGAAATCTTTATAAGAGTAGTTCGTTGGTTATTAACTAATTGTGATTACGAAGTGAGTATAATAACAAACTGAAAGTAAAAGAGCCAAAA